>JBAMJV010007985.1:0-97417 GCA_037951105.1 Echinarachnius parma | reverse complement strand
AGATTGATCCTCAGAGGCTTGAGTATTTGAAGCTAGAGTTATTTGGTGGACGAAGTCTTTACACAAGGACGCCTGAACACCAACTATATCGTTTGTTAGGCAACAGTTTATTGTCTCATTTCGATCCATCCAAAATCTTCTAATAACCTGAGTCTTATTATCGCTACCAGGCCTATTCACTGACTCATCACCGTTAACTGTATATTGAAATGGCGCTTTCCGGCCATTTTGGAAGCAGACGATTTGGAAGTCTTCTCCATTTCCATCAAGTGTTGCAGTGCATGTGCAATCATTCCAGGTATCCTTGCTGTAAGTCGAACTTTCAATTATGCACGATAATTCTTCTGATGCGTCGCATTGCAGCATACACAACCTGGAGACTGAAAGGAAGAACATCCCTACACGTAAAACGTCTCTTACGACGTTCATCCTGAATGATCTTTTCTCAACTTTCAGTAATCGTCAGGAGCAGCACATGTAATGAAATTATGAATACTACTCGAATATGATGACTGAAGCTGACTGCGTTGTTCTTACTTCTTCAGGTTATAAAAGCACAATGCACAGCGAATTGAGTAGATACGCAGCTGCAACACTAGCGCGTTCCCATCGTCCACCAGACCGCACACACACACACTAATGAGTCTCGTAAACCCTTTTCATTTGTGTTCGAAATTCGAGAGGCGGCACGTGTTCAGTTCAGAGATCTGGTCGAAGACCAATTGATAATTGACAGGAAATCCCTCTGATTCTCGACTATGTTTGTTCACGACGGAAGATTATAAATGACAAACTTTTTAAACAAATTGGAAAAAATAGACTCATTTTACCATAAGCTTACTGATTAATGATACTAAATAAGTTACTCATTGCGGAAATAGTTTCGTTAATAATATCGCTAATGATATTCGTTTGTCTCGCAATTTATAGTCAACAAGGAATCACGACGTTTCGTGCGCCGCTGCAACACTTCGTCAGATGATACAAAATAATATTGTTGTTGTTATTACAATTTTGGCGTTGCATTCAAATTAGAATAGTTTGCGCCAAACATTACTTTTGTTTTTCTACCACAATTAAATTCTCAAAACTCAAATACAAAAAAAAAAAAAAGTATGTCCATTGCACTAATCCGCTCAACCTACAATCCGCTTTCTGATGATATAATCTTGCCAACCCGGCTTTGTACGTAATAGCAGGCTTCTCGGCACAAGGCTTAGGCAACTCATATACACATAATGCAGGCGGGGGTGCATAGGTACCAGGAACATTACTCCGGAAAATTAAACTACCACATTTTGTATAAACAATGCCTTACACATATTGCAATCACTTTCATTTGGAGCCTAATTTAAAATAAGTTTAAACCGTCACCAGTTTTTGTGCATACAAAAGGAGAAAAACAAACTAAAAACATACACAAACACATATACATATTAACTTCTACAACACTTTGAATGTATTTGTTATCTTTATAAACATAAGAACAATACTTATGTTGCTTGGCTGTAGTAATACGTGTATACTTAACACATTTTTTGTTTAATTCTTTTTTTGATCATCTCCCTCTCTTCTTTATACATACGACAATATAATAGATAATGCTCAACCACTTCACTAACCAAACATGTAGCACACAAACTTGTCATGTGTTTACCATATGTAGGCATACAATCATTTAATCTTACTACTCCAAGTCCCAATCTACAAAAAACTATTTCTTCACGCCTTGTATTACAGTGCAGTGATGTGACAGGAAGTACATTCTTCTTCACGGTATACAAATGTCGCCCTCTATCAAATACAAATATGTTGTAAGCAAGGGTATTTATCCTTTGGAGATTAAGAAAAGATTATTAGAAAATAGAAAGGAGGAGAAGAAATTAGCTGGAGATCGAGGTACTCTAACATATCATTTTAGAAAGTGGGACAATTTAAAATAGCTTCGTGCAGAACAAAATAGGGAAGGCGAATAGAAGCAATGAAATAAACATGGCTAATAATTGGTCGAGATTCTCACAAGATGTAGGCATGTTTTCTGTGGATGTGTGTGTGGGTGTCTGTGCACGCGTGTGTATGTGTGTATGTAAGTGCTTGTATAGGTGTTTTTTTTTTTTTTTTTTTTTTTTTTGGGGGGGGGGGGAATATTTTGTTCTCTCCTATTTTCCCCTTTTTTATGTTTATGCTTTCTTCATGCATGCATGTTTCATGCTTTATTTGATGTAAATAGTAAAAGTTAATTTGTACTATTTAGATGTGAATGTAAGATCATATTATATACAATTATGTAAACATGCAAATTATTTTATATACTAATCTTGTTATTGATTATTTTGTTATTGTTTGGAGAAAATAAATATCTTTGGGAAAAAAAAAATTATACCCTATGACAGGTGCAGTGCGCATTCCTGCTTTAGCGAGTGAGCTCCTGATTGGCCAGTAAAGGACCTGTCCTATTGGGCGACGCACACTGGTGTTCCACCAATCAGCGGGCCGCTGGCTCGGCTCGTCTGTTGAACGGAAACAATAGCGTGCCGGTTCGCAATTTTGTTTCCGCACATGGTAAAGCTAATTCTTGTGAATTATTCATAAGCAGTGATGTTGGTCACAGTTTTCAGACTTTATTGAAAACTCTGCGTGATACATTTACTAAATAAACCGCTACTCAACATTTATTATGGCAAAAGAAAAGAAGCACAGAGGATTTGAACCCATGATACGAAGCGTTGACTTCCATAGCATGACCATTAGGCCTTGTAAATTGCCGATGGTCAGAAGGGTCTCATGGTAATTATAATCCTCAAACTTACCCTAACCCCGATCCAAGTTATGAATATTCATGAGTAGCCCTTGACGGACATCGCTGCTTATGAATAATTCATTAGGATTTGCTTTACCATGTGCGGAAAAAAAATTAGCTGCCTGTTCGGGCTGGTCGGGGAGTGTCATGGCGGCTTATCGTACGCATCCAAAATTCGGAGATATCGATCGTTGTCTCTATTGAAGTTATTGGGATTGAGGCGGATATTGATAGCTTCCTTTATCTTACGTGTGTACCAGTTCCGTTATTGGGAAAGGCACTGAACCCCGTCACAGTCTGGGTGATGCTGGTTCTCCCATACATGTTCGGCTAGATTATAAATGACAAACCTTTTAAACACATTGGAAAAAATAGACTCATTTTACCATAAGCTTACTGAATAATGATACTAAATAAGTTACTCATTGCAGAATCAAAAGATCACGACAGTTCGTGCGCCGCTGCAACACTTCGTCAGGTGATACAGAATAATATTGTTGTTGTTGTTGTTACAATTTTGGCGTTGCATTCAAATTAGAATAGTTTACGCCAAACATTACTTCTTTTTGTTTCTACCACAATTAAATTCTCAAAACTCAAATACAAAAAAAAAAAGTATGTCCATTGCACTAATCCGCTCAACCTACAATCCGCTTTCTGATGATATAATCTTGCCACCCCGGCTTTGTACGTAATAGCAGGCTTCTCGGCACAAGGCTTAGGCAACTCATATACACATAATGCAGGCGGGGGTGCATAGGTACCAGGAACATTACTCCGGAAAATTAAACTACCACATTTTGTATAAACAATGCCTTACACATATTGCAATCACTTTCATTTGGAGCTTAATTTAAAATAAGTTTAACCCGTCACCAGTTATTGTGCATACAAAAGGAGAAATAAAAACTTAAAACATACACAAACACATATACATATTAACTTCTACAACACTTTGAATGTATTTGTTATCTTTATAAACATAAGAACAATACTTATGTTGCTTGGCTGTAGTAATACGTGTATACTTAAAACAAATTTTGTTTAATTCTTTTTTTGATCATCTCCCTCTCTTCTTTATACATACGACAATATAATAGATAATGCTCAACCACTTCACTAACCAAACATGTAGCACACAAACTTGTCATGTGTTTACCAAATGTAGGCATAAAATCATTTAATCTTACTACTCCAAGTCCCAATCTACAAAAAACTATTTCCTCACGCCTTGTATTACAGTGCAGTGATGTGACAGGAAGTACATTCTTCTTCACAGTATACAAATGTCGCCCTCTATCAAATACAAATATGTTGTAATCAAGGGTATTTATACCACCGATCTACACCACTGGATAGAGCAACAGCGCCCCCATCATGAAGCCAGCGACAGTGTATGAAATATCCAAAAGTACACCCAAGAAAACAAAGTACTCCATTCACTTGCGTGTTATATTTACCATTTTCAACGACTGAAAATTATTTTGGCATCGTGAGTTCCACTTGATGGAATGAAAAGGAAATTTAATTATCATAGAAGAGCTCGTTATAGGTGAGTAAATGTATAAGGTCTGAGAAAATGCATTATTTGTGCATTTTTGTTCACTTGTTTCCTTTCGTGTTATATGTGCCCCATATACTGTTAAAGGGAAAGTTGAGTTTTGGTAGAGAGGGCGCTAGACTACTTTTTTTTTGGTGAGGTAATGAAAAACTGAGTGTAAAATTTGAAAGAGCATAATATTTAAATAATAAAATCATCTTTGTTTGATCAAAATCGGTTCAGAGACGGCTAAAATATCCATAAATATAACAATTTGTAATAAAGCTTGGGCCCCAGGTTTATTAGAGAATTTTGAACCAGCCGTTAAAAATTCAACAAAATGCTTCCTCTTTTCAAAAAGTTACAAAATAGGTATTTAAATAGTTGTTGGTTATTTCTCTCGGCAAAACTATACTTTAGTAGGCTAGCAGAATTTTGGTTGCTAACTTCAATTTTCGTACTGCCCAATAAATCTAACTTATAACCACTAAATCTAAGTCATAGCCACTAAATCTGGGCTATAGCCACTAAATCTGACCTACCCACTAAATCTGACCTATAGCCACTAAATCTGACCTATAGCCACCAAATTTAGGGTTAGGGTTAGGGGTAAGGTTAGGGTTGAAGTTAGCGACCAAAATTCTGCTAGCCTACTAATTAAAAGTATAGTTTTGCCGAACTCTCCTATCTTTCTATTTCATATCTCACACATCGATTATGTTATCGTGTCGCATTTTCACAATGTAATATTTGTTGTCCTTGTGTAGTATGGTTAGCATATCTGATTTCGGTCACGCATATTTAAAACTGGCTTCACGGTGTTATCATTACTTTGTATTATATGCTTTAGAAAATCACTTAATTTGATTGGCCAAAGTGGGGCTAGTGACCAATCAATAAAGCCTTTAACTTAGAGCAAGTAAAATTTCAGAACACACGAATGAATTAAAATAATTGAATTATATTATTTATGAATGCGAATTATGTATGGACAATAGTCGTAACATATTTTTCAATGACACTGTCACTGGTCCAATACAATTTTAAGATTGTTAAATTATAGTTTGGTAGTATTAGTTTGATCTAAAAGTTTAAAACAAGAATTTAAATATATAAGTGCTCAGTTTACCTTGTCCTTGCCTTGCATAACACTAAAGATCTGATATGTTTTTCTCTCTCTAAATTAGATTCCTGATAGATGCACTCTTCTCACTAGCCATCAACTGCATTCTAGGATGGATACAGCGGTAGCGGGATTTGACTTCAAGCCAGCATCATAAATTGAACTCGCAGCCGTATGACATAATGATCATCGCATTCAGCTGCAGTTGACGGGGTCAAAGCTACGGAATCAGCTGTCTAAATCTAAACTGATTGGGTTTAGACACGAATGAGATGGACACAGTGGCGTACCCAGGTTTTTGTTAAGGAGTGGGGGGGGGGGGGGATTTCATCAGCCAAACCTCGTGGTTTGAATGCACACTCACTTGTAGTTTTAGCAAACCGTGCTGTTTTTCACTCTCCCTACTGACTTTCATCAGAGCAACACCTCCACTCTTTCCTCTCCTCTTCGACATCGACATGGAGTTACCATTTAACCCATGGTCGTCTTCATTTCTTCACATCAAGGGAGAGTCCGCCGACCGACATGGGGCGTTAAACTATCACAATTTTTCGACATCATCATCCTTCTCATCTACTGAGCCATTCGGAATTCTTCGCTGTTCATCATTTTGTTTCATCTAATGGACATGTTTATAGGACATCGTTCAGGCTAGCTTCTCTCCACGGCAACCTGCGGAGATCATCGCAGCCACATCGTGCGTGCTCGTCCATCAATGGAGCTGAATTGATATATTGTTTTTTTCCTCTTCACGCGTCTTCGCATTCATCACCTTCATCATCTCTTCGAACTCTCGCTGTTCGACATCGTCTTCTCTTTACGCACGCTCGCGTTTCACATCTTCATCGATCATCTCCTTGAACTTTCGTTCTCATCTCTTCCACGGATGCACGTTTCATTCAGGCCAACTGGATTCCTCAAATTATCCTCATGGACCTTAATTATTCACCAGTGCAATATATCTTTCGGACATTTGTTTTATACCCTTCAATAATGACGTCATCTAAATTGTACATCACTTGTGTGGACATTCTTTTATTCAGTTGTTGGTAATGTCTTATTTCTATTAGTGAACCTTATATTGGGTGCTGGTGACCGTCGTATGTGTTTGCATCAACAACAACAACACATACAATTCCATCACACACCACATTTCTCTGATATCTGACTTTACTAAATACATATGAAATGGACATGTGCATATTTATTGACTCTGGAATATAAAACAACATTTGTAACTCAATTTTATGACAGTGCGAATTGCCTCTTTATTTGTATGATATTTGTATGACCATGCAGTACCCCATTGCAGAAAGGCATACAATCGACTGTATGTTACAATTAATCATGTGTTCTAAATTTGTGAATCTGATTGGTTGAAGCATGCACAGTTTCTGACTTATTGAACAAATCTCTTTCTGCAATGGGACCTATATGTGTCTTTGTTTATGGTGCATCATGTGTGTATTTGTTTGCTTGTCAGTTCTTGCGTGTTTGTGTGTATCATGTGTACTTGTGTGTCATGTGTGCGCTTTGGTAATTAAGTCAGCTTTGCCAAGTGAAAAGAGGGAATTAGATCAATTGAGAATAAAAATGGGGGATGGGGAAATGAGAAATGTGATGATATATAATGTGATTGATTGTAATTTTAGAATAACAATTGGTAAAAAAAAAAGCACACACATATTGCCCATTGTTCAGTTAATTATTGAGGAGCAACATGAATCATGTATAATACATGCTACCATAAAAACTAAATTCATTAGTAGCCCTTGACGTACATCGCTGCTTATGAATAATTCATTAGGATTTGCTTTACCATGTGCGGAAAAAAAATTAGCTGCTGGTTCGGGCTGGTATGGGAGTGTCATGGCGACTTATCTTACGCATCCACAATTCGGGGATATCGATCGTTGTCTCTATTGAAGTTATTGGGATTGAGGCGGATATTGATAGCTTCCTTTATCTTACGTGTGTACCAGTTCCGTTCTTGGGAAAGGCACTGAACCCCGTCACAGTCTGGGTGATGCTGGTTCTCCCAAAAATGTTCGGCTAGTAACGACTGAGCTGTCAGTTTGTCGGAGCCTGACATCCCTTTTATGCTCAGTGATTCTTTCTGATATCGGTCGGGCTGTTTCACCGATGTAGGATTTATATCATAAGCGATATTATTAAAGGGACTTAGTAACATTGTCCAAATCCTCAAAATAAATTTATTATTCTAGCGGTTCCCTTAACAATAAAATCACGGGACAGGTTTCGGTTTTTCAAATTTCCCTTTCGTTACAAAGATATGTATGATTGAAGTATTCAGATAAGAACAACTCCGGGCGAGTTTTTCTTCCGTGTACAAAGTGAGTACAGTGAGTTACTGAATATCACTTTGCATTTTCGCTCATTACTTGGCCATACAATGTTCATTTGACTTGAAATGTTCACACAATACCCTGTGGACATATGAGATAACAACACTATACATTGCATCAACCATTCATCACTTTTTGCACATGTCAACAAAGTTACTAGATCCCTTTAACGATAGCTTACTGATTGTTTTATATATATATTTGTTATTTATTAATAATTTGTCTTTATATTCATTTATTTATTTATTTGTATTTATTTATTTATTTATTTTTTTTGGGGGGGGGGGGGGGGAGGGAGGGGGGGGGGGGGGGGCAAGGCGACCGTCTTTATTGACACAAAATATGAATGCGTGGCAACACACCCTCTTCCTACTCGTGCTCGGTTTCACAACTAAATTAATGGCCTCGGATCAATCGACCTTATATCTGCCTAGCCCCAAATTAATTCTTTGTATGATATCTTAGTACAAAACTAAAATATTTCCATCTGGGAAGTTCGTTCCCATCGTATGGATAGTATCCCATTTACACTGAAAATTAAAGGTTCAAATTTGGACCCTTAAAGGGATTTAGTAGCTTTGTTGACAAGTGCAAACAGTTATGAGTGATTAGTCGGGAAATGCAAAGTGATATTCACTTACTCATTGTTGCACTTATGTTGTACCCGTAAACAGTTTAACATCTGAACACGGCAATAATATCGTTTGAACGAAATGGAAATTTGAAAAACCGAAACCTTTCCCGTGCTTTTATTGTTATTTTTGTTTTATTGTTATAGAGTTTGAAGAAAGTCTGGAGGATTTGGACAATGTTACTTAGTCCCTTTAAGGGTGCGAACCATGGAACAAAAACATCATACTTTAGGGCAGTGGGGTAATGAGCAAACCGTTTTTTGTTTTGTTCTTTATGGGGCATAATTATATACGTTGCAAAGTGCACATTAACACCTCCCCGATGAATACGGGGACGTTAAAGGCGCTTGTCTGTACCGTAATGATATGCATTTGCATCCTTCCTGGTTCAGAATTAAATGGGGTGCTCCTACTGTTGAACGATTGTGCGGGTTTACAATAAGCGCATAAGTTTACTGTTTTTTGGGGCTTAAATTGCATTTATCCTCATCTTCATGACGTGTCGTGTGCACCTTTGACAACTAATAATATATATTGCACTACTAGCAAACTGAATTGAATTCAAAGCCATATAACAGTATTTGGGGATTTTAGAAGTCATCTTCATTGGTCAAACGTATTGACAATTATTGTTGAAATATTATAAAAAATGTCTTGTGTGGTAGAATTCGAACCTAAGTATCGTTAAATGCAGAAATATCAGTTGGAACATAAATGCACGCCACTAGCACGCCGGGCTGGGTATTGGTCGACAAACCCACATGTCGTACGTACTTACGCTTGCATATCTTGAATCTCGGGTAAAAGACTAAAACATTTTATGGCTCAAATAGTCAGTTTCAAAGCAGTTTCTGTCCCTTATTTTATCACATCAAAATATGAGTTATGATGTATTCTTTTACATGGCAGGTGATGAAAGCATATGTTTTCTTTTTGTAAGTTTCGGGTGTTTGTCATTACTGTTACTTTGCTTTATTATTGTTATCCGAATATATTTTCGGTTCAGTACACACTAAAACAATACGGTAATTTGTCAACGTTGAGAATTTAGGTAGAGTGTAAAGTTGCACCGTCAGGTTAAAGTTGTATCGTTGCATATTTAGGGTGCAACCGTGAACCATAATGGCGCACCTCTGATCCATAGGGTGTTGCGTGAATGTTGCAAAATTACACCTTTGAAAGAGCTGACAGTGTTGCAAAAATGTGTACCTTAAGACGTTGTGCATTCTTTGACGGTAAAATAAGTGATATGGAGCACTTTTGTATAATTGTTTTTTAATCAAATTCTGTTTGACTTTTTTATCCACAGCAAAAGTAAAACAAGAACCCTTTTAAAGGTAAGTAATACAAAAGGCAGACTTGTGTACATCTAAAGGTGCCGACTCTTTCTCGTACTGACCACACCTATAAAACTGCATCTTGAAACATTCAAGTAACGTGCAGAACTGCACCTGTAGTTGCATCTAAGTTTAAGGTGAGTAGTAGCACCATATCAAAGGGTGCAACTTTGAACCCTATAGTTTGAAAGTTCCCCCCTTATGACGCACTTAATGTGCAAGTTTACAAGGTTCGTATTTACACATTAGGCCAAGGGGGGAAATGTACCCCTTAAATAGAGCTACAATTTTCAAGCAATTAACATTCGTGCGCTTTTTAAGGTGCAATATTAAGCCCCTTTTCTGAGAGTGCAGGAATGAAGGATTATTGTTTGTAAGCATTGCTGGTTGGGATTCCCCGCTATGGCGCAATAGGGAATAATAGCAATGTTACAATAGCATTAACCCTCTAGCCTCATAGCTATATTAGAAATTGGATGTATGTCTACACCTAGTCTTTCGCCAAGACTCTCGCGCTATATGCACAATTACGTGAGCGAAGAGAACACATCGAGCCAGTTAGTCCCGCTCGCTGATCCCGTGTCGTATAGCTCTGTCACAGCTAGCTAGCTCGCGATCGCATATAGAATCTCCAAGCCATATAGAGCCTTGACTAAAGGCTTGACTACATCCAGTGTCTTCAACCAACGTAAATCATCGATATACACATTTTTATATCGATGAAGTAAATCAATGCAAAACGAAACTACAAAGAAACGTATAATCTTTAGCGTTGAACGGACTTTCCTCTTTGTTATCTCCGAGGTACACTATCTATATGCAATCGACTTATTGAATGTATCCACTTTATTGCTTGCACTATAAATGCTCGTCGTTGTATTATTTCATATTGCTCAGTACAGACTGGGCGTCTTGATTAGTACATTTGAACGGTTACGTGAACACACCGCTCATTTACGGGAATCTGACGCTTGCCTTACATGTGCATTCAACTACTAAATTAATATTCGCGCCAAAACAATAAGGATTAAGGACGACAATAATTATGGGTTGATTCACTTTTGTGAACAGTGTTTCATTTGATGTTAATATTGGGTACACGATGACTGGACATATCAAATTATATGTTTATTTTTGCATCTGTATCTTCGCAAGATGTTCCCGCGCAGACAGTAAGTATTCAGTTGTCTTTAACTAGGATTATACATGTGATAATTACACAGACTGCCAGTCAATATAAAACAGCGAAGCAGAAATTCATCGGCCAATTAATATAATATATAAGAAATTCAGACGCTGATTTTGGTATCACCTTAAGGCTTAACTCCAACATCGCCTGTGAAAATATAATTTACCCAAATATAAACACGCCAATACCTATTCATTTTAGAGTTGATTTGGTTCCGTGATAACTGACACAGTAAATTACTAAATTCATATTCTTTTATCTTTTAAATGTCCATATTTATCATGTGCCAAAGTGCATATTTAATTTGGATCCTCGGGAGACCATACCAAACTGGCTTGCCCCCTTCCCATAATGCTCTACCCATGGGGTAACACACATGCAGTAAAGTCTGACTTTTTAATTTATTAATTTGTTGTTTTACATATTAAAACTTTCTCTCCAGACAACTATGAACTGAGTATCTGATAACGCTGCTTTTGCATTGCCTTTACTAAATTACAAATTGCGTAACTAACGTGTTGGTCATTTTATCAAGTGATAGTTCCGCATTTCCAAAATAACTTACCTTTGCAGCAATTTGTTAGATTTATTGGCTAGTTAGCTGCCACCCCTCATCAATGTGTTTTCCTTTATATCATATACCTTTGATTGAGCTTGTTAACAAAATATTCAAAAATACGGAAATGTCTCTTCAATCTGTTTTATCAATCATATCTGCATCATAATACAACGTAAACTCCTGACCAAAATAAGCGATTTAAAAAAACACTAACATCCCTATTTACATTTTAACCTCTCTATTTCGATCATTCTAGCCGTTCAAAAACCACCCGATGGATTCTTCCCAGTATCAGCTCAACTAGGAACAACAGCAAACATCTACTACGAGGTATCTCTAAGTAAAATACAAGACCGAGATGCAAGATGTTCTCAAGACATTATCTTGTGCCAAACGCCACATAATAATTCTTGCGGACCTGGAAGGGGATACAGATACCGCGTCCAGCATGTGACGGATGTAACGCCTAACGCACCACGTGGGTCATGGTACTGCGCAATCGAGATACCAGTCATGGATACATATGACGTGGGGTCGTACTACCTGTGTAAGAAGGATCGTGCAACGGGGAACTGCAACAATATCCAATCGACATACTTTGGAGCATGTAAGTTAAACTGAAATGCGCATTACTTCCATTTAGTAGGGTTTTAATTTCTCTAACTGCAACATAAATGTAATAAATTGAACGTAGTGCTATAATGTCTTTCGACTTTAGTCGACAGTTGTATTGAAATATTTCGCGATGATACTGATGCGAACAAAATAAATAGTTATATGTTAAATCAAGTCTTACATACAAAGTCCAGTAGCAGTCCCAAAGTCCTTTAAGACTAACTAACAATGCTCAACAGGGGCGGATCTAGCTTTTTGCTAAGAGGGGGGGGGGGGGGGGGGTTTGACCCAATGACGATGCGGATACTGTGTGGGTCTGGACACATGATGGCGTTTTTCTATGCACAGTTGACAGCCCAAGAGGGGGGGGGGGGGGGGGGGTTAAACTCCCTAAACCCCTCCCCCCCCCCCCCCCCCCCCCCCCGTAGATCTGCCACTGCTCAAAGTCTTCTTATGTATTCTGAAAGGTCCTTTATGATAATGTAAAAAGGGATGTCGTGTGAGCCGCTTATGCCTCGTGCTGGGTATAATGACAAAGCGTGCGAATTGTTTAAACACAACTCTTTACACTTGAACTGTGGCCGGGATTAATTTGTTAATACAGCTCTCAACTCGTAATTTAACTACTGTTTATTATTTTGTTAAGTATCAATTCATGTTAAGAAGCATACCAAAATGGAGTTGCCAAACAGGCCCTTTGTCCATTGTATTGTTACGAATGTAGATACATGCATTTAATAGTCTCCATGTATATAGTCTGTTACTTCTTTGTTATTGCGCTGTTTACCAACCAGCAACTTATCCACTCACTTAAACCGTGTGAATTGGTTCCCACTTAACCCTCACCTCATAATGCCATTGTTTACCCGTTCACCCCTCTCAAGAGCGGTGATGCTCTTTGATGTCATTAAATCTGTGTTACCCTGTCTTTAATCTTGCTTTAATCCTGTAGACATGAACTTCACACTTACCTACAGTAACACCCTCTATTGTGTAGACCCTTCTCTCAGATGTTGCTGTTAGCTTAACCTTAAGCTCTGTAATGTTTAGGGATTACTGTATTTCTAAGAAGTAAGTCCATTGTAATGTCAAGTCGCTAGAGTTTGTTCTTTGCTGCATTTAGTAACCTTTTAGTTAGTGTCTTAATAGATGTCATCCTTTGTCCTCTAGCCTATATAAGCTCGACATCTCTCTCACTCGGGGTTCATATACGTTGAGATTAAGTTGAGTGTCTAAGTCTAAGTCTGTAGAGTGATAACCTGGGAGTTGGTGTTTGCCATGTTCAGTACAAGTCCAGGTAGTCACATCTGGGCGTTGGAGATCGTGATCGATGTTCACGATGTGAGGTTATACCTCATGTTGGATTTATGCTGAGTTCAGTGAATAATAAACGAGTAACCGAATAACTCTCGCCAACTGTTATCTGTATATCGAAGCTTGTGGAACGTGCTTTACAGAGTGAATGTGATTATGATTGTGATTTAGAACTATATAACCTCGGCCATCCAGACATTCATCATTCGATAGATAGATAGATAGATAGATATAATGGTTTTATTTCAATAAAAAAAACATTCAAAAGTTACAAGCATTGCTACATACAACGGCAGCCCAAAGGCTGAAATGTTGATGTTTACATCGAAATCAATACATTTAGATACAAATTAAAATGATATTCATTCATAACATTTAAATTCACATGAGGTACAGTAGAACAAAATATTTCATCAAAACAAAAGTATAAACTTTTAAAAATGTGGCACATTTTTGTATAATTAACAAAGAAGATGCATGCGTAACTGTAGTTTAATTTAATTTAATTTGATTTGAAGCAAAGTGCATATACCTGGGAAGTAAAAATTTCATTGGATATTTAAAAGATCAATGAAATATGGTATTGCACTATTCCTAAATCTGTTTGTTTTACATTTATATTGATTGAACTTTGGTATATATCTCAAAGAAATATTTACATTTTTTTGTTTGGGTAACCAATCTTTACAATGTGGGTTATTAGAGAGTGATTTAGCAAATTCAATACAAAGTTTTTCTCTTCTAGTTTCAAGGCGTTCAAGCTTACATTCAATAATTGCATTTTCATAACTAATATAATCTTTCCCTAGAATTATTCGACAAACCCTCTTTTGAACTCTTTCTAAACTTTGTACTTGCTTCAAAGTCAATCCGCCATTAAAAACTGGTACACAATATTCTAGTATAGATATATCCAATGTAACAATAGGTAATTTATATTTCTTAACCATTCTGAACATATATAATTTTGTATTGCTCTTCTTTAATATCTCATTGACATGGTCATCCCACTTTAAGTTAGATTGAATATACACCCCAAGAATTTTAACTGTTTGAACATTTGGGAGAGGCGATTCACCGATATACAAAGTGTCAAATGGAGGAGGAGTTTTCATGAAGGTAACTGACATTGTTATACATTTAAGTGGGTTCAATTTCATATGATTATTATCTGACGATTCCATTAATTGAGTCAAAATATTTTGCATAGACACTGGATCTTGAGATACTCGATTTTCTAACAAGGTGAGATCATCAACGTACTTAAAGTATGGTAATAGTATATTTTGGCAAGCATCATTAAACATTATTAAAAACAAAATTGGGCCCAACTTCGTACCCTGAGGTACCCCAAAATGGGTATTTTTACATTCAGACAAAACACCTTGATATTTGACACATTGCGATCTTTGTTCTAAAAAACTTATTATCCAATCAATTAAAAATGGCCTTACATTGAGTTCAATTAATTTTTAAACTAAAATATTATGATCTAATCTATGGAAGGCTTTCGAAAAATCTGTGCACACAATGGTTGAAATCGATTTTGATCTTTCACAGTTTGTATACATTTCATGTAACAATTTTATCAAATAGTGAGAAGTCGATAAACCAGGTCTATTTCCATATTGATGAGGGTCAATGTATTTCGAAATGTCATCCAGAAGCCATTGAGTAATACATGATTCAGCAATTTTAGCGAATTGGCTTGTTAAGCATATCGGACGAAGCTGGTCTAATTTTGGCGGTTGACATTTGGGAATGGGAATAATTTGGCCCCTTTTCCACTGCCAAGGAACTATGCCCTGTTGAAAAGATGCATTAAGAATATCAGCAAGAGGTTGGCATAATTCACATTCATCATCATCTTCATCCCATAACATATGTCCGTCAAATCGACAAAACCGTTACACTGGTGTCAGAAGTGGGATGCTGGACTTCAACACGTGCCTTGGTCATGAAACTGACGGGAGATTTTAACACGTGCCTCGGACATGCCGCTAAATAGTGATAATATGGACCTCGACGATCTTGAATACGGTGCTAAAGTTGCGACGATGCTCGAGAAAAAGAAAACTAGCTTGGGTCCAGAGTAGCTGCGTTCTTCGTGAACCATGGACGAATAAGAGATCGATGTTAAAGTTGGTCATGGTGTCCAGCATGGATAAGTTCGGCGTGTGCTGGCTCTTGGTGGTCATCGATTTGTTGGCGATGAGTTCGAGGAGGAGCTGGTGGCCTCACTGTCATGGAGCAGGAGCGGAGCAAACTTTGTCTTCATCGTCCATCTCGCCGACCGTTGGTCATCGCCGTCATCATGCTGGACCTCATCGACATCGATTGCGGGAATCTCAACGCCGGACGTCATGCGCGATGCCGTCCTACGATTCCATTCTCGCGTGCGGAGATGGTGCGGTCAAGCTTGAGCTCGCGTGGTACTGCATAGGTATTACCTAGAACCTTACCTATCGGAATGCAAATATTCTGTAATTCGACGTCTTCGAGGGAAACCCTTTATACGCCATTAGTCTCAGCTAGCACATTGTTCGGAGAAAAGAAAATAGTTATGGATATGATTCGCAAAATTATGTAGAGCTTTCTTTGATTTAAAACGAGCATGGAGATTTGTTTGTGTTTTAACCTCATTGTATTTGTGAGAAATAAGGCTATTTAGATTTGTACATGTATTATTGTGATAAATTATTGTCTTCGATATGGAGCCTTGAGGTCATCGTTGCAGTTGTGGATTATGAAGCGAGGTGCGATATATGTAGTTTAGGTTAATTTGTATGTAAGTCGCGTTGTGATACAGCCAGTATGTGTTGGAACATACTGGGTATCTGTAAAAAGTGGTCGCGCCGAAATCGGAGCTGAGGGGCCGTTGCCATGGTTCCGTTGGCCATTGCACGTTGGAACGAGCCCGGTAATTTATATAGTGTAGTTTTAGATATCGCAACCACCACGCGGTCGACGTTGACGAAAAGACAACCTGCCCTGCGTCTCATGAGACAGACGCCTTTGCTGGAATTATCCGGGCCGTAGGAAGTCACCTTTTGTCAACTCACCCGCAAACGCTTGATAACGTACGATGCAGAAAACGACCTCGACAGCGACATGGAAGCTGATAATCGGAATGTACTATCCCATATCCAGATAGTATTTAACATGACGTACACGACCACGGACATCGATCACGGCGGATTGCTGGAGTGGTGGTCATCGTCAGTATTCCGATAATTTTTAAGGAATGAAAATGTTATTAATTAGGAAGCTGAGACAATGGACTATATAGACATTCCCTTGATGTTCGTGAAGAAAAAGAACTTTATCATTGCATGCCGATATAAAATAATTCTTTGGACAAAGAACTCAGTACATGACCAAAGAAATTTGTTGTTGTTTTTTTAATGTGGAGGTGTTAAAATAATAGTGTTAAGTCTCGTTGAATGGATTACAAAATTGGTAAATCATTTGGACATTATGGGAAACGATACGAAATATGACTGTAGAAAGAGCACAATTGGATGTTATACTTATTGCCATTATGTTTGTTATAGCATGATTGTGTTTGTTTCATTTTTAAACCAACTCCTCCGTTTTTGTTTTCCCATTTGGTTCAGTGATCTTTTTGTCAACTTGGTTTCGATAGTTTGTTTTTGTCAGAGTTCTGATTTAATTTTGGTTTTATCGCATTAATTAGATCTGCAAACTAATACTTCTGGTTTGTTTTTCTTATGTTTCACGAGATTACTTAAGACCGTTTTGGGGAGCTTTAAACAAAGTGATTGTTTATGTATTTAGTTTTTGTTTCGCACATGTGCTGGTACTGTGTTAATGGTTGTGTAGATAATTATAATTTGTGGTAGCTATAGTAATTAGGTCGATGTTTATTGGTTTATATAACGTGTTTGCGAATTATGTTTAGACGTCCGTGTTAGCATAACTGAACGTTGTAGAGTAGAATTATTGTTTGATGTATAAGTTGCATTATTGGTGTTTTCCATATAATTTATGTATCATTTAAACATTGATTTGTCGTACAAAATGTCATTGTTATGTTTGCTGTAATTGTTTTCTATTTCCACTGTTGCCTCACTGAGGACAGTGAGATTTTTCAAAGGGGGAGGTATTGTTACGAATGTAGATACATGCATTTAATAGTCTCCATGTATATGTGACCTCACACCACAAAACGACCGTTATGTCGCTGTGGTAGTTTCTCTTTTATTAGCTAAACTAGTCAAATTTTGTTCAAAATATGAGATTTAGGATTTTTATATTTCCTGAATAACCATATCTTAATCTACCTTCTGGAAAATTTTGAGCGTCAGAAATCATGTTTAAATATAAATTTTTAATTTAATAAATGTGATCTTAGTACAGCCCATGAATAGGCACATATCTTTTAAGCGGCCCGTTTCTCCCTTATTTTAAAAATGCATCAGCTATATATCATATCTTTTGCATTAATTTTGAAAGGGTTTGCTTAGTCCAAATATGACAAATTATATACCATTTTAAAGGTAATAAACTCTATTTTAATGTTATATGAAAATCAGCAAAATCATTTTCCCCGACTTATTGGTAGTTTAGTGGTGTAAGGTCACATATAGTCTGTTACTTCTTTGTTATTGCGCTGTTTACCAACCAGCAACTTATCCACTCACTTCAACCGTGTGAATTGGTTCCCACTTAACCCTCACCTTATAATGCCATTGTTTACCCGTTCACCCATCTTAAGAGCGGTGATGCTCTTTGATGTCATTAAATCTGTGTTACCCTGTCTTTAATCTTGCTTTAATCCTGTAGACATGAACTTCACACTTACCTACAGTAACACCCTCTATTGTGTAGACCCTTCTCTCAGATGTTGCTGTTAGCTTAACCTTAAGCTCTGTAATGTTTAGGGATTACTGTATTTCTAAGAAGTAAGTCCATTGTAATGTCAAGTCGCTAGAGTTTGTTCTTTGCTGCATTTAGTAACCTTTTAGTTAGTGTCTTAATAGATGTCATCCTTTATCCTCTAGCCTATATAAGCTCGACATCTCTCTCACTCGGGGTTCATATACGTTGAGATTAAGTTGAGTGTCTAAGTCTAAGACTGTAGAGTGATAACTTGGGAGTTGGTGTTTGCCATGTTCAGTACAAGTCCAGGTAGTCACATCTGGGCGTTGGAGATCGTGATCGATGTTCACGATGTGAGGTTATACCTCATGTTGGATTTATGCTGAGTTCAGTGAATAATAAACGAGTAACCGAATAACTCTCGCCAACTGTTATCTGTATATCGAAGCTTGTGGAACGTGCTTTACAGAGTGAATGTGATTATGATTGTGATTTAGAACTATATAACCTCGGCCATCCAGACATTCATCATTCATCATCATCTTCATCCCATAACATATGTCCGTCAAATCGACAAAACCGTTACAGTATATTTTATTTATTTATTTATTTATTTATATATTTTGGTATACATTTCAAACTGATCAGCAGCAGTGCTGAAAGGATCAGTGTACATTGAACATCAAAACATACATAGCATAAATAATATAATATAGCAATTGCTACATTCGCATTTAAATGAATTGGAACATTAATGTTAAGTACAAAATTTACAAAAGTAAATCACTATAAGATAAACAAAGCTACACTACACAAAGAACAAATATCAAATCATTGAGCATAATTGCTAATCATTCATAAATGGAACTGTTCTAAGTTATTAATCACCAAGCAATTAATGTATTATAATATATTTATCATTTATACCTATCAGCTGAATACCTATTGTGAAATCATTATTATATGAGAGCAAGACTATTCTAGTCATATTGATATAGGTAATTTCAATTCAATTCAAGGTATTTTATTCAATTATTTGTAGCCAAAAGGCTAAATTACAAGTGAATTTACAAGGTAAAAAACATTGAAAATGACATACAAGATAAAAGGAAATAATACAGAATATTACACCAGTACAAAATATAAATAAGAATGCAAACTTGTGATTGATACATACTAGTGGCAGAATTTTAACATTACCTATCAAAATATGAGGAATTAAAAAAATAAGTATAAATATAATATCAACTTAGTGTAAATCAACTATCAAATTCATAGTATCAAATTAAGAGATTTACATAAATAACTTAAGTTATGTTCAAAAACAAAATATAAATTATAATAAATGGGTAATCTTCATTTCAATTAAACTAACTATAAAAGCGTTTGAAGCATAAAGTTTCTATCAAAATTACAAATAATAATATACCAACAAATGCAAACATTAATTATATGACTAATTAAGTAAGAATTACAAGCAAAGCAATAAGATTGCACGAGAGAGCAAACAGCTATAAGCTGTAAATCATAACATTAACTTACAGGTAATAAATAAAGTCTTGTTGGGTTGTATTGAATGATTAAAACATAAATTATTCAATATGATAAATTAAATGAGTGTAAAGAAAAGGTACAGAGTTTCTATCACATAATTATATTCTAAATAAGACTAAATGCTATACAATCAAGAAATATGTTGCAAGCTATAATATTGATATAACTGTCTAAGTAACAATTTAAGAACAAATAGCAATATCAATATCTGTCTGATTAAACAAGTTGAAAGCGCTCAATTATTAAAGAGTAACTTGCATATGACTTATATTTTATAAAATATTGTGTGAATATACTTCATAGTGGCGAATTGAGGGTAAGGGGGCACATGTGTGTTTGTGTGTGTGTGTGTGGGGAGTGGGGGGGGGGGGGGGGGGGGGGGTTGAAGATCACATGCCCCCACTAATTTTCTTTAAAAAATAATACGAAACAAAAGGGGAGATTTGTGAATAAAATATAAATACATAATGTACGCCCTTAGTTCGATCTTATTGCAAGCAATGTGCGATATTAGTTTCCATTGATTAATTGTTGTTTTCTATCAAGACTATCATTGTAAAGCGCATACGTTATAGAATCACTCATGCATCAGTGGAAAGAATCATTGTTTAGGTTTAATTATTCCATATTGATATGGATTAAAAGTAATAACATTACAGTCGGGGCTGCATGGTCGGCTGCTCCCCAGGCAGTTCTTGCATCTCAAATTCGAGCAAACCATATTATCATACTCGGGCAAATCCATGTTTTATTCAGGCAAAATCCATTATTCGGACAAAACTATGTAATATTTGGTCAAAATAATGTCATATTAGGGCAAACTCACGTCTAATTCGGGTAAACTCATGTTACATTTAAGGAAAGTCAAGTAATGTTATGACAATATAACGTCATTTTGGGGCAAATCTGGTTATTTTCATGCATCGAAGAAGCAAGAACCTTTTTTGTTGTTAAAGGTTAAAGCGAGAAGGATAATTAGTTGAAAATCAGTGACTGTATCATTAAAGAAAAAATAATTATATAACATCAGCTTAATACATTAATTAGTTCATGCATGACTTATCACGACAAAGTTTGTTTTACAAAGTTTCAAGAAACACTACAGCAAGTCTTCTTTCAGAACAAATTATATAACATTCTAATAAAAAAATATATGAGAAGCATGTCCGATAAGTAAATGATTTTAATGTGCATATACATTTTGACTTCAGGACTTCTGTTCGGACAAATATCACTTATATTCAATTAACCCGTTCAGGAATGACTAATTTTTCTACAACATGTTTCGACCAAAGTCCAAACCTTTTCTGGACCAGTCCTGAAGACTAGGCTAGTGCAGGACATCAGTTGATATTGGTTATCACACATATTGGTATTTGATGATAAACACTTCAACATCAACGACCTAGTATAATGTTGATATGTTGATTTTGTAACGTAATTGACTTGTCTATTTAAGTCTTATCACCCCATATTATTTCACCAATGTTTACAATACATTATCTGTGTATCATGGTTGAACTATATAACAGATAATTTAACACTGACATAGGTGATAATACTCACACACTTAGTGCAAGATTGCACGTATCTCATTTATATTGGGCACTTCGGTAAATATGTGTACATCGGGACAAGTGGTTTATATGCATCTTAAGGGGACCACTTGGGTATTATTTGACAATTTTGCGCACGTTTAATATATCCTGATCGCTCTAGCCATAGAAGTGAGCCCTTACAAACCATATTACTGGAAAGCTTAGAATATGGCCAATTTAAAAAATGTACAAGACCAATAGCTTAAAAACCAATATTTTAGGGAAAAAAAACATTTAAAATGTTTAGCAAAGACATATTTTAAACGCATCTCCGCAAAAGAATAGGGGCATGTACCTTCTTTATGGTAACGATAGATAATATGAGGCTATACAAACAAGCTAAATGTAGCTTTTTACATTATTAATCTATCCTCATAGTGAAAAGGAATTTTCTCTTCAAATCAGAAAAGTAATGATAAACTTACACATTTTGTTCATCTAAGGTGGTACCTCCAAAAGCCATCAACAATGAACAACAAGTTCTTGCAAATTTAGTAAAAACTAAGCATATAAATTGTTAGATGAATGTGACATGGATTAAAATAGAACGATAGCTGGAGGAATAGCAATAGTTATTCCAGTGAAAGTTATAGACATATTAATCACATGACAAATGCCTTGTTTATGTTTCTTCATGAACAAAAGATACTGCTACTTCTCTCTAACAAAAGAAGAACACAAATTTGATGGTAAAGGTATTTATTTGGGACGATTTTATTAATACTAAATCCCAAATTCAAGTTGCAAAATCACATATAGGTCTGAAAATGTATGGTATTGATTACTAAGTCTGTAATTCTTCCAAATAGTTTCCCACTACCTAACAAAGTATTAAATTTGTTTCGTTTTTTCGGAAGGCTTGGAATCCATGGATAATTTTTAAATAACAATCTCAATTGGTAATGAAAACAGATTAAATAACCCACTTTGTTCCTTAACATCAGAACCATATTCACATGCCCGAACTAGCTTCGTTCCATTAAAAGGATCACATATGTGCCACAGTTTAGTTACTAACTAGGTTAAACCTAATAGACCATTTTATTAAACATAATAGGTAGTGACTATTAAACAAAACCTTGCTTACTTAGCCATATAGTCTAAATTAGACTTATACTGGAACTAGGCTAGCGTGTTAAAATGGAATTCAATTTTTCAATTTTGAAGTCGATTAAACGGATAAAAAGCTCTACTCAAGAATCAATCATTATGATTATGTTTTTTGTGTTTTCACAAAAGATTACAAACAAATTATACGCATACATTAATGCATATTCATGTTTAATCACTCTTAGGGTACATCGACAAGAACAATGCCGTTTGTGGAATATCTTACGACGAGGTACTGAATGAGAGGGTAGATAATTGTACCTTCACAACAACCCCAGTAGCAACAACGTCATCCTACCCAACATCAGCAGCACCCTCCACATCCCATACAGCATTGGTTACCACGGTTACTGAAGGAAAGACGGGTATGTACCGAGGAACATTGTGTTATAAATGCATGTAACATACTGAAGGGCAATGGGCAAGCAGGCTTGGTTTAGATCTACCTGGTAGAAGATTTTCAGAATTTCCTACAATACTTACAATTAGAAAAGCGAGGCTATTGTACATACATATTTTACTTCTTTCTTACTCCTTTCCAAGGAGATTTCTTTATTTCAAACATTTCCCATTCTCGCAATCTCCAACTAAAGGTCTTTAACCCTTATAAACAGTCCTAATTATTTAATATCGTGTTTTCTGTGACACATACGCTCTTGGAATTTCTCGGCCTAAACAAAATCCCTACTGGCATGAATAACGTTCCATCTAGCAACTATGGCCACAGTTAGTGGTCTCGAATGAGCCCACCGGGATTGTATGATGGTAAATGAGTGAAGATGAATATGCAGTGAAATAAACGAATAAAGTTGTTTTCAAACTTTCAGAGAAAGATATTATTTGAATTTCATACATATTTCTACTGCAGTAGCTTCAATGAGGAATTCCAGCTTCCATTATTACAAATGACGTGAACACTCCGAAGGGGTATTTCAATCTGACACGTTTTTGTATCGATCAAGGGCCTCCTGGGGTTATGAATAGGTGTGTATGAATTATTGTAGGACTTTCTAAAGAAGTTCAATCGCCAGTTATATTTGGGACCCTTTGTACCGCAGACGCTTCAATGCGGAATCCCAATGATCTAAAAATCCCCTCTTTCTGCGGATTCAAGATCAGAAAACGAGTTGAATGTCAATAACTTTTTGATGATTCAAAGCTTACCTCGCCGAAGGTATTTCAAGGCAATGCACACACCACACAAGAAAAATAATATTGATCCCTGTTCTGGGCCTTTACAATATCTGTATGGGAAATGCCACTTTCGAAAATTAAAGTGAAAAGTCACTTGTTGGCATACAGTCTAGGTGAACAAATCGGCCCAAAAGCTGGTTAACTAAGCAAAATAAAGGAAAACAAACAATGCACATTAAAACAAGACAGAACGAGGAGCGAGGGGAGGGGGGGGGGGGGGGTGCAATATGTACCTTGACGCTACCACTGTCTTGTTTATGGTTTGCAATCATGGGAATCGATATCATATGCAAGAGCATATTTTTAAAGATGCATCCAACCATGTAAAATTAATAACAACGGTCTTGCTCGTGACTCATCCATTCTTCATTGTCATATTCGTATTCGTATCCATATTTATTGGCGCCACCATTGTATTTGGCGTTTCGGATGCATGGATATGTTCTAACTTGTTTTTTGTTTGTGATTATAAGATCATTCAAATGTGATTAACCATGTCATATTGATTATATGTTAAAATATAATGCTAATATATAATTTCAATTTGTGTTGTGGCTAGGCTAAATTGAACTATGAAATGACAATTATTTACACATGTGCATATAGGCACAGTATGCGACCATAAATTCAAAATGGCCGCCAAGTTGTCTAATGTGAGCACCTGTCTACAGCGACCACTTTTCGCCGGTCCCTTGAGTGGTCGCTGTAGACAGGTTTGACTGTACAATGATATTGTTGATGACTCATTCTTCTTTAGTTCCATTATCCGAATCCATAATCCTTAGCTCCACACTGCCTACATGGCCTCGTTTGATCGTTACTTTATACATGGGAACAAAACGCTGTATTTTCCGTTTGCTGTTACTATTTAGTGAATAAACCTTTTTTTCTTTTAATCCTATAACTTCTCCTGGGTATCACTTATAATGAAAATAATGTAAACCACTATTTTGACTCATCACTAAAGGCTGCATGTTTTCTTACTTTTTGGAAACGTTTTCTGAAATCATCTGAGCGTGCACTAACAAAAGCGTGATATGTAACCGCTGCTGTTACTGCAAAGTCAGATGACGTTGGAAAACTTGGCAGCCTCCAGCCTCCAGCCTCCAGTCTAAACTAATACAAGTGGTTATATAACATTGATTATTTATACCTAAGAAAACAATATGAGAGACAGGAACTATGCACTTATCAGAAATAGGTATATAGCAAAAATGCCAGCGTTTAGCTCCCCTTTAACAAATTTGTAATTGTTGGTCATAATCCCAGGGTACGTTAGAAGTAATCAACCATGAAATATTGATAATAATGATCTAGCCGATGACTCAGCCTTATTGTTGTCATAAACGTATACTCATAACATGCCATTGTGTACCTATTTTTGGCAGACTATTCAAGGCCAATAATTGTGATATTGTGTATTTTATCGCATCGATTTCTTCATACTTTCAACTCAACATTTGTATCCTATACTTTAGTATGCATAGATGTTTACTTTGGGCTTCAGTAGAGGGCGCTCTAAGAATAATTTCAATAACAGCAAAAACATGTATTTGGTCATAATAAGATCAGACACAGCAACAACTCTATCCGATGGGCATAAATACTGGGTCCAACAATGATTAAATCATTTAAGAATTTTTTTTAAAATCCTACACATTATTTAAATAACTAAATATACCAAAGTGTCGTTATAATTTTTTTGGCCTCTAAACTGAATTACTATATTAATGCAACTATCATATTCAAGTACTATATTGATACAATAATTTTGTTAAGTGGTTGAGGTTCTTAAAGGCTAACCTACCAATTATATAATTATTTATCATAATAAAATTCAGTTTGACCAGAACCGTATCATCCACTAAAATTCTAATTCAATTTATTGCACAGAACACGCAGAACCGGATACTCAGATAACTACGACAGCCACAAATCAATTACAAACTGATCCATCGGCCATCGGCAACAGCATCGGAAACAATGCCTATGGTAAGTTTGGACCTGGTATATTTGAAACTTTTCTATTATTTTGTTCCCAAGGTTTGTGCTTACCGAACAAGAAATCCGGAATATTTATTGTGGATTAATGGGTGTTAATTGCTAAATATGAGTTTTAAATTTTCCGATAGTTCGTAATTCCGGAAATTCCATTATTCTTTAATTTCGAGGGTTGATATACTGAAGTCTGTATTTCAATAAAATACTTCTGAAATTAATATTAATAATAGTAATACTAATACAAATACTACTACTACTACTACTACTACTACTACTACTACTACTACTACTACTGCTACTACTGAAAATAATAAACAAACAAATAGTCATAATAATAATAATTATTATTATAGAATAATACATATTATAACCACATACGTTTCTTAACAACAACAATCAACTCTATTCCCTTTCAGTAAAATCTACTCACCAGAACTTGACCGGAATCATCATTGGAACAGTGGTTATAACAACATTTGCTGTAAGTTATACAACCTGTCCTTCCACGTTCACTTTATTTCTTAGAATTCAATCAAAATGTAAATTTCGCGAATGTATTTGTTTATAAATTATTTGTTATGATATCACGTTCTGGAGAAGGCAATATGTATAACTGAAAATGAACGTTCGATTACAGCAATTTTTCAGATGTTAGTTTTGAAATTTACAACCATAATATCACAATCTAACATAGTGATATTATTTGAATGATGAATTGGAGATTAACATATTGCCTTCATTATACCAAAGACACGAATAAGGTAATGCTTACCGAGAAGACAATCATATCCACCCTTTTTTCTGAAAGAAAATTTACCATACGGGCAATTCCACGCCAAAGTGGACATTTGACCAAAAATTTTACAAGCATTTTTATGATACAAATTTGGTATCAAATCAAAGCTTAAATTCTATATTTTTGGAATTCAATGAGAAAATTTTAGTTTTACATAATTTTAGTTGTTTTTTTATAATAACTTTATAACCATAATTGAACCCCACAAATTTGACATTTTGGGGAAAAAGTGTTTTGATCCTGTGTTTGTTTAATATTTCCCCAGTTAAGCCTAAAAACCATTATTCTGACTCCTGAGATATGACCATTTCGTAAAATAGTAAATTTGTATGATTTATTTGATTTGTTATGCTTCAATGACTTCTTATTTTCAGCCTATGAAAATGTCCTTCCGTTACCGAAACATTTATATTTTTAATTTTGTGGCTCACATAATTGTTAGAGAGCAGACCGATCTTCAGTGCAATTCTGACTCCTGAGATATGACCATTTCGTAAAATAGTAAATTTGTATGATTTATTTGATTTGTTATGCTTCAATGACTTCTTATTTTCAGCCTATGAAAATGTCCTTCCGTTACCGAAACATTTATATTTTTAATTTTGTGGCTCACATAATTGTTAGAGAGCAGACCGATCTTCAGTGCAAAGCAAGTTCAAGTAGGCCTTCCCATTGCTAACAATTTTATTACTCATTGTTTCTTCGTTAATTAATAAATAACAAAAGAAAATGTCCTTCCGTTACCATACACATGGTAACAGATGGACAAGGTACCTCATATTACATATTATGACAAAATTTATGTTAAAAAATTGGTCTCTCATATATGAAAACCCAAAATAATGAGACAATACCTGCAATGGCCAGCTATCAGTGGCGTAGCGTGGTCAGACTAGTAATTTTCTGTGTTTCAACCAATCAGATTTGTGCATTTAGAACATTTGATCTGGCTCACAATTGATTTTATCACTTTCTGCAACAGGGCCCTTGTACCATGATGCCATTTGTCTGGATTTCTATTGTATGGGGATTAGTAGGTCTATTTAACTGTGGTGAGCCAGGGTGTGAATAGGCTCTGATCATGACTTTGAATAGGTCTTTTTGTATACAATACACCCCTATAGAATTCTTGGACATGGGTGTAGGTCTAAAATAATTAAATTTTACATGAAATTTGCAAACTAAAAACAAGGCTGTAGAAAAAGCAAGAAATAAGATATCTCCAATTCTTTCATATGTTGTAGAAATTATATCAAGCCAAGATTTAAGCAAAACAAATTCTCAAATTTTTTTGATCCACGAGGTAAAACGGAAGGTCAAAATCTAAGGTCAAAGGTTATCGTATCCAAACTCGCTCATGCATGAACACAAATGGCATAAATGGATTGCACATAACATCCCCAGTCCAATGACACCTTTACAAAATAAATTGACCCAACGGTTAATGGACAATGGCCATTTGAAAAATGGTGCCCACGCCCATTTCTTACAAAACTCCCCCATAAGAATCGACTATAGCGCCAAAACCATTGGGCGGATTGGGCTAAAACTTAAATATTTGCACTTTTAAAGGTTGAAATATCATACATACCAAATATTAGCAAATTTGAAGGGGGCTGCGATGAAAATTTTCTATTTTTTTAAAGGTGATTTGACATGGAATGACCCTTACTGTGTCATATCATACATTATAGTCCATTATGTCCTTCCGTTACCGAACATTGGTCCGCTTTGTGTGAAATAACTCAAATATCTGCGGACAAATTTTAATCAAAGAACAAGTAAATTCTTCTTAACCCTTCAGAGAATGAAATGTGTACCCTTAAAATATTTTGTATTATTTAATATCACAGAGTTTTAGTTAAAACTGATTTGATAACAAAATCGTGTCCATTTTGGTGTCCTTCCGTTACCGACCTCATTTGTATGCATATTCAATAATGTGCGGAGATTAAAAAAAAAAAAAATGATGGGACCTTAAAACTGTATGTTTTGGAAGTATTGTTATCAAAATAGACTGTTCTAACAACACAAGTATTTAAAAATGTCTTTCTTAAAGTTGACAATTTGTGTCTGAGTGTCCTTCCGTTACCATGGATTTACCATGAATAAGAGCCATTGGAGCATGAAATATAGTAAGAAAAAAATAGAAATGTAAATGCTTGTGATGTCCATATGCTATCTATGATACAAACTCATTTTAGACCACAAAAGAGATGTTTCCTTCTCATAAATGGTCTTTAAATTTCAAAATTAATTTTATTGTACAATTCCAATAGACTTTTCAGAGGTCCTTCCGTTACCGTCCTTCCGTTACCGAACACTGGAGTAATTAATTTCTCATAATTAATATACCAATGTAGATATTTTTCTTAAAAGGTGGTGTTAATACTCTGTGAACATAAGGAAATTGACTAGTAGCCAACTTAACATGATAAACCTCGTAACTTCACAGAGATTGGGTCATAACTAAAAAAATTGAAAATCCATGTCCATTTTGGCGTCCTTCCGTTACCGGCCTCATTAGTGTCCATATCTAATTTACATAATGCGGTCAAAATTTTAGAAATAGTGGAAATCAAAGGTGTCCCAACAAGGATCAAAGACATGCCATTTAGAATAAAAAATCAAAAGCAGGATCCTGGAATTATTTGATTGAAGTTCCAAAATTGTGTCTGAATGTCCTTCCGTTACCGTGGAATTGCCCATACCGAATAACAGCAAAGGCTATGACTAACGTGACGTTGCATAACAACATTAAAATGTATCCTCAAAATGTGACCTGCTTACATGGTTACATTGATGTAACTATAAATTTGTCAAGACCCTAACAATGCTGTAATAGGATGATAATGGTATCTTCTAATTTGGGTTTGAGTAAGATGATGTAGTTCTCTTAAATAATCTTTGTATCAACCATTAACAAACAATGACCCTTTTCGCAATATCGTTATTGAATATTTATTTGCTCATCACTCATCAGGTACTTTTGCTTGAGATGGTCATTTACAAAATGTACAAGACGTTCCGGAGGCCTCCAAATAACAGCGATGCGCACACTCCTGGTGAAAATGTTCCAATGACGAAGACATCGTTTGAAGAGTGAATTTCAGGACAGAGAGACTGAGAAAGACAGCGTTGTTGCAAAAACTGATTTTGTTTCTAAGATTTTGTAGGCAGGAATTCTTTATCCGTTACATACAGGAACCGGGTGAGCCCTAACTTATTTCTTTAAAGCGTGTTTGTCTTTTTGAATATTTAGTACTTGGTTTTCAAACAAAAGAAATTAGACGAACTATAATTATGCAATTTATATTGAGTTAGGTGGCATTTGACTAAATTAACACATTTATTCTACTTTATTGTAAAAAAATTAAACCATTATGAGGGAAATTATCACAAATTCTTCGTTAATTGTTAATTGTTGAAGGGAGGCCTGTAAAGTGTCTAATATCTTACACTTTACATGTGCACATTTAAAGTTAATTGTAAGCGCTTTATAGTCACATTGATATATGCAAAAAGTCTAATTTTGCACATCCTTGTATCTATATAATTATTGCGAAGTAGTCTCAAACTCTGCTCGTTCAATAGTGCCATTGTCCTTTTGCCCTCTTGTATGTCAAGTTATTGTGAAAGTGTGTGTAAATGCCTTGACCTGGACATAATATATTGTAAATATTGTATATATATCATATTTAAGCATTTTCCATTCATGTATATGTAAATTGTCGATAAAGTGATTTCGAACAAAACATGATGACCATATTATGATGCACAATAAAACCATCCAGTCGACACAAACCTGAGGAACTATTAACACAAATTATAGTAAATTTACTAAATGGATGAATGAAGTTGCCAATACAAATTGGAAAAGGATCACAACATAATCGCGAACTTGGACGATATAGACTGTCAAACACGCAGATTTCCAAGTCGCTTAGCAAAATACGGAAATACCCCACTTACGCTGAAGTCGGGTCAGTTTGATGAATTTCGCGGATAACGTCTGAATTGTTTTTTTGACTGTGTAATTATGAATAATAAGTAGACAGATAATTTTGTATTGTATGTGTTGTTTTCTTTGGTGAAATTATATTGTATAAAGCCTCGCTGATAAGATAAACCTAAACTGCCTTACAATAATACATATTAAACACAATTAGACAGCATATTGCTGCAATAATTCGTAATGTTATTTGTTTTGGTCTGAAGCAATACTTCTGAGATTGTGTAGACACGTCTTTAGCTTATGTCATTAACTTGTTTTTAAAAACTATTGTAGCAATTGTCAAAATAATTATTATGTGGGCATAGAGTTAGATATTTCTCTATGGTTGTGGGTCAGAAGATGTGCGTGTTTCGACCAATCAGATTTGCTCATTTACGCGTGATCTGATCTTGAATTTGGATGTGATCTGCATTCGGTTGCGTCTCTGACTGCAACGGGGTCCTGGTCTGCTAGTGGCGGTTCAGACCGAGAAGTCAAGAACCATGTCTCCATACTGTACTGGCATTTGATTTGCTATTACACATATTATTTTATGTTAAAGGGGTAGTACAGTTTTGGTAAGGCTGAACTTTAGTAACCAAACCTGGACAGTAACATTATAATAATAGTTATAACTCCACCATGCTCGAAAGGTATACACAATTTCAAACGACTAGCTAAAAAGCCCGTTATCATTCAAAACGAACCATTAAAACACAAGAGGGCGCTTTCTAGAAAAGCATTGGTTTCAACAATTTTTCATACAAAATTATGCATGTGATGTTTTATTGAAATAATGATTAAATAAAGAGATCATCAACAACTATTTAAAAAACGCTTTTGACAATTTAAAAAAAAGCGAAGCATTTTTTTAATTTTTTGAAAAATCAGTTAAAGGGATAGTTGAGTTCTGGTAAGGAGAGTACAGTTTTGGTGAAACTGAATTTTAGTAACCAAAACCTGCATCATTACATTACAAACTAATAGTTATAAGTAGAAAGGAACACAAAATTACAAATGACGTAGTAAAGGTCATGTTATCATTCAAAAATAGCCGTTAAAACGTAAGAGGGCGCTCTCTATACACTCATTGGTTTCAGCCATTTTAAATAAAATATTGTGCATGTGATGCTTTGTTGAAATAGTGATTAGATAGAGAAATAACCAACAACTATTTAAATACCTATTTTGTTACTTTTTGAAAAGAGGAAGCATTTTTCTGAATTTTTAACGGCTGGTTCAAAATTCTCTAATAAACCCGGGGCCCCAGGTTTATTACAAATTGTTATATTTATGGATATTTCAGCCGTCTCTGAACCGATTTAGATCAAACAAAGATGATTTTATTATGTAAATATTATGCTCTTTCAAATTTTACACTCGGTTTTTCATTACCTCACAAAAAAAGAAGTAGTCTAGCGCCCTCTCTACCAAAACTCAACTATCCCTTTAATTATTTGGGCCCAAATAATTATTAGATCAAATATATTGATTGATATTTCAGCCGTTACTGGGTCGATTTTGACCAAGTAAAGTTTATTCTGCCATTAAAATTGCATGTTCTCTCAAATTCGACACTCGGTTTTTCATTACCTCACAAACAAATTGTGACGTGCAGCGCCCTCTCTACCAAAACTAAACTACCCCTTTAACTAAGATGGTGTGTATTATGTGTCGCAACCACTGTCATATATTTTGAATACGTCTTGTCAATTGGGTGTCTTCCCACGTTCTATGAAGATAGCCAGAGTCAGTCCGGTGTATAAGAAAGGTACAAGAACTGATCCAGGGAATTATAGGCCTATATCTGTCTTACCTATTCTAAGTAAAGTGTTTGAGAAGTTAGTGAATATTCGTTTAGGGAAATTCCTGGGAAAATATGATTTATTGTATAAACATCAGTATGGTTTCAGGGAAAAGCATAGTACAAATTTATCACTGATTAGCTTGATAAATCAGTTAATCCAGTTTCAGGATGAAGGTCGAATTACTGTAGGTGTCTTTGTTGACTTTGCTAAAGCATTTGATACAATGAATCATGATATACTCTCGGGCAAGTTAGGAAATTATGGTGTACGAGGAACTCAATTGAATTGGTTTCGTGATTATTTGAGTGACCGTCGTCAGTTTGTGCATCATAATGGTTCCACTTCTGCCATGTCCTTAATTAAATGTGGGGTGCCCCAGGGATCTGTTCTAGGTCCTACACTTTTTTGATTTATATTAATGATCTGCCTAGATCATCAGACTACTTTAATTTTAGACTCTTTGCTGATGACTCTAATGTTTTTTCATTCACTTTTGCCTAATCAGGCAGATATTGATTTATTGGAAATAACTGATAATTTAAAACATATTGATGAGTGGTGTGATGCGAATAAGATTAATATAAAGAAAACAAATTTTATGATTATTAAGCCAAGGAGAAAAGAGTGTCGTATTGTTGGAGTTGTAAAAATGAAGAATGAGTTATTGAATGAAGTACACGTATCTCTTTTCGTTGGAATATATAGTGATAGGTATTTGGTATGGGATGAACATATAAATAATTTATGCTCTGTACTTCGTAGGAAAGTAGGAATTTTGTATAGACTACGACACTTTGTTCCCAAACAAGTCCTTGTATTATTGTATTATTCGTTTATTCAGTCACACTTATCTTACGGCCTTGAAGTCTGGGGAAGTGCACCTTTGATGTTGATGAACAAAATATTGATGTTAACAAAAATGTCATTCAGAGCAATTACTTTCAATAATAGAATGGCCTCATCCTCCCCATTGTTTTATTCATTAGGTATATTAGATGTGTTTAAGCTGCATAAATTGTTAGTAACACTTTTTATTTTTAAGTTAATTTATAAACATTTACCACACTCAGTGTTTGAATATTATACCTTTTTCGAAAACTCTTATAATACAAGACAAAAAGATGGAAATATTTTGGTTAAGCCTAAGATGAGAACAGAGCATGGAAAAACTTCAATCTCATTTCAGGGTTCTGATATTTGGAATAGTATGCCTTTGGAGATACTAAGACTTGATAGACTCCACCTTATTAAGATAAATGTAAAAAAGTATTTATTGAGTCATTACGTCTCATAATCTTTTGTGATTTGCTGCCAAAGATTTTGTATTCTTTTGAAAATATTTGATATGTTTTATATAACCGTATAGTGTTGTTGTTATTAGTGAGTGAATGTCCACTATTGTAAATACTTAGTATAGACTGTTATTTAATCATAGTTTTCTTGCCTCATTTAAATGTAAGTCATTTATTCATGTACAAAGGGTCCTACGCCCCACTAACAATAGCTGCTATTTCTGTAGGGTCCTTTTACCAATTTGTTTGTACGTTAACATTTCTTATATGGGCAATTCCACGAAAAATGTCACCCAAGGATAGAAAAATGAAACTCATGGGACAGCCTTGTTAACTACTGGATAGTAATGAGGAAGGACCATATTTTGATGACGAAAGGAAAAAAGTTTGAAATTCAATGCAGAATATTTTTTTTTTGGCCATTGAAGTTGGGACAAAAATTGTATGTATTACCCCCCAAAATGATGAAATTTGCATCCGTTGTTTATGAAATAAAAGTTAAAAATATGGATCACTTCAGAACAATAATTCTACTTATAATGTCTTGTTTATGCTTTGTTTTAACATCATAGAAAAGGAAATTGTGTAAAAATCTTTACTTTTTGAAAACTGTTATTGGATAAAATCTTGATTCTTACAACATTGATGTGTAATGTCCGTGACGTTTTAGATATAAACGTTTTTGTAGAAGCAGAAGTCCTAATTCAATTTAATTCAAAATTCATTTGCAAAGCTAGAATGTTATATCATAAAGTATATCAAGAGCATTTACTTAAATATTTGATGGCTTGTCCAGAATGGCGTCACGGACATTACATCACTGCTGCGTCACGGACATTACATACACAGTGAAAAGTATAAAAAAGCAGAGCAAAAAAATATCAAGCATTATTTTCTTATGTAAATGTCTTACTTTAGCCAAGAAATAAGATAATCCCAAGTAACTGGGGGACTACTACCTTCCTGGTTCAAATTTTAATAAATTGTATCGTTAATCAGATAGTGAACTTTGAGTCAGTACTCTGAACTATTTATAAAACTAAATTCCTTGCTTAATTTGAACATGCATGTCTCAATAATCAATAAAGACTTGACTATAACTTACTGGGAGGAGAAAGAGATGGTTAAATCTCATATAGTATGATCAAATTGCAAAAATTATACTCTTAGTCCATGATTTTCCATGTGTTATGCCCATGATGTACACAACTTTTTTTAGATTTTACAATTTTTTGGCACAAAACAGCATTGTACCTCATTAAAAATGTATAATATTTTTTTTAATAGTTGAACATTTGGTTTACTGCAAATTCTGTTGAAAAATTTCAAATTTTACAATAATTTTGGAAAAACTTATTAATATTTTAAAATAATTTTTTGCTAATTGAAAAAAAAAAATTGAAATATAATTTTTGTTCTCAAAACTGTTTGATTACATATCAAATGTACAATTAAAAAAGTGTCATGCACAATGGAGCATTTTTTGCGGGTTATTTCTGAGTTTAGAAAAAGTGGACAAAAGTGTAATGTCCGTGACGCTGAAAATGTAATGTCCGTGACGCAACGTTTTGTTGTCTAGATCACATATGCCTGGCCCGTTTCCCCCAAAACAACTTGGATTCAATTCATCATTGCCTTGTCTATAATTAAATACCTAAATCACCTTTATGAGGTCTCAGAACTCACAGACTTTTGCAAAGATGTATATGGATGCAAAAAGTCATGTCCAAAAGATGTAATGTCCGTGACGGCGCACATTTCGCAGAATTACTCAGTAACGAATTGGATAAATGTTCTGAAACTTTTTTTGCATACTTAACTAGGATATTGTTTTGTAATCAAAATAAAAGTTAGACATTAGTTAGAGGTATGAATTAGTAGTGGCATTGGAAAGTCATGAAAATTCTCTGATTTGTAATGACGCTGGAGTTGCCCATATACATGTATGATTGTTATATTTGAACCTTTTGGTAATAAAGTTATTCATTCATTCATTCAAACTATCCTGTTGATTGTTTGATGTATAATTATGAACAATTCTTAATTACTTAACCAAGTGTTACACATCTTATGTATTAAATTTGATGTTGTTACCATTTTTACTGCCCTGAGCTGGCAGTTATTATGCAGTGTCCTGAGTTACGTACTTCCTTTTAATTGGCAGAATTTGCCTAATAAAGTGATGATTAAAAACGAAACAAACTGATAATGATGATACTGATAATTGTGTGACACTTGTCATCGATTGTGAGATATCAATGAATAAATTAAACACAATCTCGGACTGCGAACACCATTCAATGTTATGGTTTTCGAGTTTGGATGGAATACTTATCATGCTTTTATCGGAAGGAAACACATTGTAATACAGGGTGGCCCAAACAAACGGAACGGGGCACTTCCCAAAATATAGTAACAAAATGATTATGTTCAACGGATAAAGTTTCTTTTCCAATGAAAAACGAAAACAAAAACAGTAATTTTGGTCGCGTAGTTGTTTTAGGGCGCTGTGAGGACTCCATGTCAGGGTCCCATTTTTGCAAATTTTTACCAAGTCAGTGCCTGATAAATCGCACTTACTGCCCGTTATCTTTATGCTGTGTTTTTAATGTACACATTGTAATTTCTATCTGATACAGGGCCCTCTTGTAAAGCAGGCCTTTGTGGCTCTGAATGGGGCTACCCTGTGTTTTTTTTTAAAAGAAGACTGAATAAATAAATAAATAAATAAATATACCATTGAACACGCAAGCAATGCGCGCGCCATTGTTAGTGTGCATTCAATTGTGTGCCGAGCGATGCCGAGAGAATGGGCAGAGTTGTTTGATAAATACCGATAAATACCCCATCATCGAAGTGATTTTTAACTTTGTACGATTTGTCCGAAATACAAAGTTGAAACTTCACTCATTTACCGATGTCATTGTAATGTCCTTCTGAAGGATGGGTGACAGTCTTATGAAAAGACAAATCTGTTTACTCAAGAGTGGAGAAGGTCAACATTTATGTCCCACGTTATTATGTACTGCAGATTGGTTTTGGCTACCATCGGAAAGCGCTCCGGAACGCTTTCAATACAATTATAAATATATCCATGAAACCGGAAAGATTTTGAAAATAAAAATGCCCTTTTCATTAACCTGTTGCCATTTACCAAGAAACGATCGAGGTCTAGGGCGAATTGGGAGCTCCAACTGATTTTTGGTTGAATTTAATGAAGTTAATGGATAACTTGAATGTCCTTCAAATAAACGTGATCTTACATGCGCTGCTGCAACAGGGGAGTAGCCTATAGAGGGGCCAGGGCGAGGGGGTGCGTGCTCCAAACATCCAAATGGATTTTGTATAGAGCTCAACCCACCCACCCACCACCCACCCCCCACCCACCCCCCTATCCAATTCTCCGGCATGGACAGATGACTTTTCAAAATTCATTGTATGATTTGAGACGAGTGAAGTGCAGTTTTTTGTTTACACTAAATCTTTATTTTCATTTATTTATTTATCTTTATTTTTTTGAGGGGGGGGGGGGGGGGGGCTTTCCAATTTGTTTTAAATATGTTTGTATCCAAAATGGCCCTTAACCCACCAACCTACGTCTAAACTTTACTTTGATGTTTGAAATTGTTTTAACTTTGTAAGGCCTTTAAAGGGACAGATCCTCTTTTACAAAACGTCTGAACAGTTTCCAGTTGACGAATGGGGATGAATGTAACACACACAAAAAAATAAGATCGGACAGCCCTATAATTTGGATTCTATGAATGAAAAACGAATGCGTCCCTCCATCAGACTATATATCGGTCAATAAAAGAGTTTAACTGATTTAGCATAATATTACAACTATATTGTACTTATTCTTGCAAAAGTATTGTGAAGCCGACATTTGTAAAGGTATGTCACGGACAAAAATCTCAAAAATGAAGAATATGTAATTACATGTAGTCAGTTTAAGCGTGGTTTGGTTATTTTGCCTAGTGTGCGGTCATGCTATTCGTATATGTGTGTGGGTCACGTAGCTAGCGCGAGTCACGTAGGGGTCACGCATAGCGTTGTGGTACTTCTAGGAATCCCTGTACGAACTTCCTCACTGGGTGAATATACGTATAATGCACAATTGTTTTGTTGGACGACGGTTTATTAGTTTTAGGTCTATAACTCCACGAAAAAGAGATTTCAAGCCCTAATTTGTTCAGGCATGCTATTAAATGACATTTTCTTTCATATAAGACAATAATCTCGCAACTTTTGAAATTTGGCTTGCAAAAGAGGATCTGTCCCTTTAAATGAAAACATGTATATCATGTAATGGCTGACTGAGCATAGATTAAAGAAAACGTGACCCAATATACATTTCAGCCGTTTTGATATAATATAAAATGCAAACTTTACGCCAGTAAAATGATACAATTTGACATGTCATAAATACTTCAGTTAATACATTATATTGTGTAAAATGTTGACATAAAAGCACCATGTTTATGATATTTGTGCTTAGTAAACCATAAAGTAATTGTACAGTTTTGGTAAGGCTGAGCGTTAGTAACAAAAACCTGCACAATGACATTATAAACTAATAGTTGTAACTCCACCATGCTCAAAAGGTATAGAAAATTGCAAACACATGAGGGTGCTCTCTATAAGAACATAGGTTTCAACCATTTCCATACAAGAGTATACATGTGATGTTTTGTTGAAATAATTATTAAAAAAAGAGATCATCAACAACTATTTAAAAACCTCTTTTGACAATTTTTGAAAAAGTATGAGTATTTTTGTAATAAAAACAAAAATCCTCGAATAAATCTGACCCGAAATTTGATCGGATTTATTCATTGATTTTTCAACCGTTTCTGAGCGGATTTTGATCAAAATAAAATGAAGTCTAATCTGCCATTGCAATTTTAGACTTAGTTTGTCATTATGTAACAAAACAACTATTTTGTGCAGCGCCCTCTATACCACAACTAAACTACCCCTTTAACACAGACATTACTATTATTTGAATATTGTGTCATGAAGAAATCGTAACAAATGTCTTGGTAATGAAATTATGATGAGTTGTTTAGAGGGGCCTAACCTATTTAAGAAGAGCATGTGGTTCATATTTCCTCTTGTCGGAATAAACTTGAACTTAAACTTAAATTTGAACTTGCATTTGAACTTGAAATCAAACTTGAACGTATTCGTAATGAGTGGAACGAGCACGAATATGAAGTCATGCGCATGCGCAATACTTTAAAGGGATCTAGTAACACTGTCTAAATCCATAAAACTTATTTAGAAATCTATAAGTTCTCTCTTACATTGTTTTATTGGATTATAGAAACAGTTATATGGAACAGGTTTCATTTTTTTCTAGCTTCCCTTTCATTACACAAATATTAATGATTGGGGTGTTTCTCAACTAAAGTCTTAACCGTGTACAAAATCAGTGCAATTAGTTGGTAAATATTACTAAGTATTTTCGCTTACTACTCGTCCATGTAACCTCCATTCATCGTGAAAACTTCACACAATACTTCACACATATCAGATAGCAATAAAACTACACATTATACTAACACTCATCACTTTCTGCATATGCCAAAAAATAGAAGCTAGATCCCTTTAACACTATCATATACAATTCTAGTACAATAGTCTTTCTGGACAGGGAAGTTTTTGTTGAGTTAAGGCATCATTATGCATCGATTATTATCGATTATTATTAAAATACTAAAACAAATCCTGCCGGAGGACGTGGAGCATCCGTTGGTAAACAAGCTGAAACGGACGCTCGACCTCCATTAACCCTATTAACACCAATAGTTTACCTACAAATTAACCATTATAATTAACGTTTAAAGGGGTAGTTTAGTTTTGGTAGAGAAGGCGCTGCACATCACAATTTTTGGTGAGTTAATGAAAAACTGAGTGTCGAATTTGAGAGAACATGCAATTTAAATGGCAGAATAAATTTTATTTGGTCAAAATCGACCAAGAAACGCCTGAAATATCAATAAATATGTATGATCTTATAATTATTTGGGGCCCAAATAATTAGATGATTTTTATTAAAAAAAAAAAAATGCTTGCACTTTTTCAAAAATGTTCAAAATCGTTTTTTAAATAGTTGTTGATGATCTCGCTATTTAATCAATTTACCAATATCACATGCATTATTTTGTATGAAAAATGGTTGAAACCAATGCCTTTTAAAAAAGCGCCCTCTTGTGTTTTAATGGCTCTTTTTGAATGATAACAGTCTTTTTAGTTAGTCGTTTGTAATTTTGTATACCTTTCGAGTATGGTGGAGTTATAACTATTAGTTTATAATGTTACTGTGGAGGTTTTGGCTACTAAAGTTCAGCCTTACCAAAACTAAACTACCCCTTTAAACTCTTCACACTAAACAATTAGTTCACAGATAGGGGCAGGCCCCCCCAACTCAAAATGGAAGTTGGCCAAATTTGTAATGAAGAGAACCACCGATTGTTATGTTAATTCGACTGGCTGCCATGGTAATATTAGCGTAAATTCATTCATAATATTGCGCGGGCGCGAACTTCACAATTATCACGCACGAATTTATGGTATGCCTCTGTTGACGTCACAATGAAAAACAATATTTTGATCCTAGTAGGGAAATCCCCTGTTTCTTGACTGTGCCCAATTAAATACATGACATCGCGTAACTGTTAGTACTGCGCGTAATTAAAATAATAGAGATGAATTAGAATACTGAAGCGTCTTTGGTATTATGAAGCGCAATTTTGCTGAGAAGTGCGTGTTTAAATGCCATGGCAACTGCAAGTGCGCAATGCGTAATTACTTTATCTTTTTGCGTAATGTGTTAATTTATCCAATGAATCCACGTCTGATAATTTATTCAAATGAAAAAAATCTGACGTACTACCTCATTTGCATGACATTCGGTGCGTATTTTCAAAAACTTGCTGATAAAGGTGTGGCCTATCTCTGTGGTTAAAACGCTATACGCTTATTCAGTTGGGGTTCTAGTATTTATATTGTATTTCTGTGGATAGGGGGCAAAATGCTGCAGCTACAATAGCAGCACACTTAAGGGTGCAGTTCTGCACTCCAAATTGGGGTATTGGCATCTTATGGGGTGCATTTCTGCATACCATAGGATGCAGACCACATCTTTGTGTACACAATTGCACACTTGAAGGTGATGGCTGATATTGTATCAGCGTTTTACCCCATTAAAGGGATCTAGTAACTTTGTTGTCATGTGCACAAAGTGATGAATGGTTGATGCAATGTATATTGTTATTATCTGATATGTCCTTAGGGTATTGTGTGAACATTTCAAGTCAAATGGACGTTGCATGGACGAGTAATGATCACAAATGCAATAATTCAATAACTCATTGCACTCACTTTGTACACGGTTTTGAATATCCAACGGATAATTTATTATCTGAACACTTCAATCGTACATATCTTTGTAACGAAAGGGAAATTTAAAAACCGAAACCTGTCCTATGATTTTATTTGTAATACGAATACAACAAGGTATGAGGGAAACGCTAGAATTCAAATTAATTTTGAGAATTTGGACAATGTTTCTAAGTCCCTTTAAGGGTTAAAATGTAAACAATCATTATGTTAGTGTGGTTAAAAGGGAAGTAATAAAGCTAGTACCATTATACCTCATAGCAGAAAGAATTGTTATCAATTATAAGCATACAAAAAATTGCAAGTCATCAAATATACGCATTTTGCATTTTGTGCCCCAGCAATATTTTCACTCGCAACGGTCTTGTACAGTTAAATTAAAGGGATCTATTAACTTTGTTGACATGTGCAAAAAGTGATAAGTGGTTGATACAATGGATATTGTTGTTATCTGATATGTCAATCTGATGTTGTGTGAATATGTTAAGTTTAAAGGACGATATATGGCCGAGTTATGCATGAGCAAATAACGTAAGTGATATTATAACTCATTGCACTCACTTTGATCACGGTTTTGACGATCCAGTGGATTAATCAATATCTGAACACTTCAATCGTGCATATATTTTGTTACGAAAGGGAAATTTGAAAAACCTAAACCTGTCCCATGATTGTATTGTTAATAAGAATACAACAAGGTATGACTATGAGGGAACCGCTATCGGATTTGGAGGATTTGGAAAATGTTACTTAGACCTCTGTTACACATACCTTTTAAGTGGACTGAGGCCGCCTCCTGAGGCGGCCTCAGTCCACTTCATTCATGTGTAACAGGGGTCAATTTTGAAAAGCCGGCCTGAGGCCGGCCCCATTTCTGTCCACCTCTGGATGTGGTTTGAAGCCGGCCTCAGGCCGGCCTCAGTCCGGCAATCGGTATGTGTAACAGGGTAAGTGGACTGAGGCCGGCTTGAATATGCAAATGAACTTGCAGCGCGCGCTTAATGCGCTTGCAGCGCGCGCATAATTCGCTTGTAGCGCGCGCGTACTGCGCGCAATAAGGAAGTAGGTCGCTTAATATGCCTAATATGGGATACAAGGGCGCGCTGATGCCAACACTAAATATGGTATGAGCAGAGCCGTATATGGATATGAGGCCTGATCACCGTGAATCTTGTGAATATAATTACAGGGGTCCTGCAATGTGTAACAGGGGTTTAATGGTCTCGAGGCGGCTTCAAATTGCCGGCGTGAGGCCGGCCCCGGGGCCGGCTTTAAAAGCCGACGCATGTGTAATAATAATAATAATAATAATATACTCGATTTATACAGGGGCCTTAGTCCTTTTAAGCGTATTTACCTGGATGCTAATTGCACCCCATTCGTCAACCTTAAAGGGATAGTTGAGTTTTGGTATAGAGAGTACAGTTTGGGTCAAACTGAATTTGAGTAACAAAAACCTGTAAAATTACATTAAAAACAATCAGTTATAATTCCACCATGATCGAAGGGAATTCAAAATTACAAATGACTTTAGCCTGTTATCATTAAAAAAGAGTCGTTTAAACTCAAGAGGGCACTATCTCAAATCTCATTGGGTTCATCCATTTAAAATAAAAATATTGTGTATGTGATGTTTTGTTGAAATAGTGATTTGATAGAGACATAATTAACAAATATTTAAAAACCTCTTTTGCAAATGTTTGAGGTGAGGAAGCATTATAAAATCCTAATTAATGGCTGGTTCAATATCTCTAAAAATTGTGGGGCCCGACGTTTATCACAACTGGGTATGTTTATGGATATTTCAGTCATTTCTGAACCGATTTTTATCAAATGAAGTATATTCTGTCATCAAAATATTATGCTTTTTCAAATTTGACTCTCGGTTTTTCATCATATCACAACAAATATTGTGTGCAGTGCCCTCAATACCAAAACTCAACTATCTCTTTAAACGAAGATAAACAGTTATTTCCTATTGTTTTAAATTTCCCATGGTATATGAGTCACGTTTGGGTATTTTTCAGATCGAATTCATGAAGTTTCACTGAAAACTTTTGTTATCATCAGCAATGTTCCTTCCAACATTGACAACTAGGCGGTGAATTTAACAATTTCCTCCTAACTAAGAGGACGATATGACGCTAACGGAACTAATATAATAACAAACTGCCTCACTTCCAGTTGTGAATGGGTGTTTTTAACGGGTATAATCGGTTTAAAGATGAATGTCAGTATTGGTTATATCTGAAAAATTACTTGTGAGTTTTTCGCTTGGTTTTTGGATCCATGTGCAGAGTAAACCTAGTAAGAAGGCTATCTGAACAAGAATGACTTTCCTCCAAGTGCTTGCATTCTTGTGAAATTCTGAATTGAAACCTATGAACAGGTGTCGCCATTGAATAACACATGATACGGCCGCGGCCAATCGCCTCATTAAAGCATACAGCGAACATGGCGAACCTGAAATGGTCTCACTCATAGTGCCCTCAAACAAAAACTACACGTCCAAAATTACTGTTCTTGGTATCAATTTTCATTGGTAAAGACACACTATCCGATGGACATAATCATTATGCTACTTTATGATTGTTGCATATATTGCTATACGATATATAAAGGCGATGTGGCAATATCAATTGATTGTTGATTTCCACTTATCATGTTCATTGGGTCCTGAGTTGGACACCGAGAAATCACCATCATCGAAGTGATTATTAACTTCGTACGATTTGTCCGAAATACAAAGTCAAACTTCAATCATTTACCAATATCATTGTAACGTCCTTCTGAAGGATGTGTAATAGTCTTATGAAAAGACAAATCTGTTTACTCAATACTGGAGAAGGTCAACATTTATGTCCTACGTTATTATGTACTGCAGATTGGTTTTGGCTACCCTCGGAAAGCGCTCCGGAACGCTTTCAATACAATTATAAATATATCCATGAAACCGGAAAGATTTTGAAAATGAAAACTTCCTTTTCATTAACCTGTTGCCATTTACCAAGAAACGATCGAGGTCTAGGGCGAATTGGGAGCTCCAACTGATTTTTGGTTGAATTTAATGAAGTTAATGGATAACTTGAATGTCCTTCAACTAAACGTGATCTTACATGCGCTGCTGCAACAGGGGAGTAGCCTATGGAGGGGCCAGGGCAAGGGGTGCGTGCTCCAAACATCCAGATTGATTTTGTATAGAGCTCACCCCACCCACCCACCAATTGTTTTTTTATTTTTTGGAAATCTATCTCCGGCATGAACAAAAGGAGTTTTTAAAATTCATTATATGATTTGTGACGAGTGAAGTGCAGTTTTTTGTTTACACTTAATCTATATTGGGGAGAGGGGGGGGGGGGGGGCTTTCCAATTTGTTTTAAATATGTTTGTATCCAAAATGGCCCTTAACCCACCAACCCACGTCCACACTTTATTTGGATGTTTGGAATTGTTTTAACTTTGCAAGGCCCTTAAATAAAAACATGTATATTATGTAATGGCTGACTGAGCATAGATTAAAGAAAACGTGACCCAATATAAATTTCAGCCGTTTTGATATATAAAAATGCAAACTTTGTGCGAGTAAAATTATACAATTTGAAATGTTATGATTACTTTAGTAATTACATTTTTGTTGTGTGTAAATGTTGACATAATAGGATTATGTTGATGTTATTTGTGATTAGTGAACAATGAAGTAATCGTTACGTCTGATGTTAAAGGGGTAGTACAGTTTTGGTAAAGCTAAGCTTTAGTATAACAAAACCTCACAATAACATTATAAACTTATAGTTGTAACTCCACCATGCTCGAAAGTTATAGAAAATTGCAAACGACTACGTAAAAAAAAAGCCTGATATCCTTCAAAAAGAGCTATTATAACACAAAAGGGTACCCTCTAAAGACTAAGTATAAAGCCTGGTATAATTAAATAAAGAGCCATTATAACACAAGAGGGTGCTCTCTAAAAAACATAGGTTTCAACAATTTTTTATACAAAAGTATGCATGTGATGTCTGTTGAAATAACTATTAAATACAGAGATCATCAACAACTATTTAAAAACCTCTTTTGAACATTCTTGAACAAGTTTAAGCATTTTTTAAATTAAAAACAAATCATCGAATAAATCTGGGCCCCAGATTCATTCCGATCGGATATATTCATTGATATTTCAACAGTTTCTGAGCCGATTTTGATGAAATAAAGTTTAATCTGCCATTAAAATTGTATGCTCTTTCAAAATTTTCACTCAGTTTGTCATTATGAAACAAAAAAACTATTTCGCGCAACACCCCTTATACCAAAACTGAACTACCCCCTAAACATAGCCATTACTATTAATTTAATATTTTGTCAAGAAGAAATCGTTAATAAATTTCGTCATGAAATTATGATGAGTTTGTTTAGAGCATGTGGTTCATATTTCCTTCTGTCGGAATAAACTTGAACTTGAACTTAATTGTATTGTACTCTGCTTGCATTACGTGGAACGAACACAAATTATGCGCATGCTCAATGCTTTAAAGGGATCTAGTAACATTGTCCAAATCTATAACACTTATCTATAAATATATTTAAGTTCTCCCCTACATTGTTTTATTCGATTATAACAGCAGTTATATGGAACAGGTTCTAGTTTTTCTAGCTTTCCTTTTATTAGAAAGATATTTATGATTGAGGTGTTTTTTCAACTAAAGTCATAACCGTGTACAAAATCAGTGCAATGAGTTTGCAAATATAACTAAGTATTTAAGCTCACTATATACTCGGCCATGTAACATCCCTTTAACCGTGAACTGTTCAAACAATACTTAGAGGACATGACAGATCAGAAAACTACACGTTCTACCAACTATTCATTACTTTCTCCACAAGCCAACAATAAAGCTCGATCCCTTTAATAACAAACACTATCATGTCAAATTCTAGTACAATAGTTTTTCTGGACGGGGAAGTTTTTGTTTCATAAAGGTATCATTATACATCAATTATGAAAAATACTAAAACAAATCCTGTCGGAGGACGTGTAGCATCCGTTGGTAAACAAGCTGAAACAGACCTATATTAACACTATTAACACCATTTGTTTACCTATAAATTAACCATTATAATTAACGTTTAAACTCTTCACACTACAAAATTAGTTTACAGTTAGGGGCAATACGCTGCTGCAGTAAGCAGCACCATTAAGCCTGCAATTATGCACTCCAAATTGGGGTATTGGCATCCTATAGGGGGGAATGTATGCACCCCCTAGGATGCAGACCACACCGTTTAGGTGCAAAATTGCAGCCTTTAAGGTGTTGGTTTCGCACCAATAAGGCTTCAAAATTAAACATTTATTTATTAGTGTGGTTAAAAGGAAAGTAATGAAGCTACCATTATACCTCGTTGCAGAAAAAATTGTTATTAATTATAAGCATACAATTAATTGCAAGTAAGAAAATAATACGCATTTCGTATTTTGTGCCCCCCAAATAGCTTCACTCGCCACTTGTATAGTTACATTAAGCGTCTTTACCTGGAAGCTAATTTTACCCCATTGGTCAACCTAAAAAGAGTTTTTTTAAATTTCTCATATTTTATGAGTCACGTTTGGGTATTTTGAGATCAAATTAATTAACTTTTACTGTGAACTTTTTTATCATCACCAATTTTCCTTTCAACGTTGACTTTATAGGCGGTAATGTCGTTGACGCCGGACAGGAGGAAATCAAAATGGAAGTAGGGAAATCACTCCCTTGAACAATTTCCTCCTAACTGAGAGGACGAAATGACACTAACGGAACTATTACAATAACAAATTGCCTCACTTCCAATAAAGAATGGGTGTTTTTGACGGGTATAATCGGTTTAAAGATAAATGTTAGCATTGGTTATATCTGAAAATTGACTTGTGAGTTTTTCGCTTGGTTTTGAATCCAAGTGCAGAGTAAACACAGTTAAAAGGCCATCTGAACAAGAGTTACTTCCCTCCAAGTGCTCGCATTATTGTAAACATTCTGAATTTAAACCTATGAACTTGTCCTTGTCGCGAGGAATAGCGTCGCTCAGGCGTCGCCATTGAATAATACATAATACGGCCGCGGCCGATCGCCTCATTAAAATATGCAGCGAACCGGCGGAATCCAACGGACTAGCCCGGCAACTACAGGACTGAACGACAGTGTGTCCCTTTGCTGCTCCGTAATGTTATCTTGAATGTTACTTGTATTTTCGACTTGTACTAACTCTTTCATTTGGTATTTGAACGATATTTCTTCATCCTCTTGGCTGGAAAGCATGTTTATTTGCAAATTGACAAACATCGAGCAGAACTCAAGCATATCTTTAATTAAGTCATTACCAGTCACACGAATCGTTTATTGTTTTCCTTCGTACTTTCATTCTTGTACCATAATAATAACAAGGTCAATAATCACAAATAATGTACCTAATTTAGAACTTGTAATAATCGGAAATTATTTCCCCAGCTTTGGCTATTAGTCTGTGAAGCCAATGATGCATGATGGTCTAGACAATATCCATTTCTACAAATAAATTCATAACGTCACATTCTTGTAACATTTCTACCTGAATACACTGGAGCAGAAATGATGGGAATTGAACTAATAGACTAACAAAGTGTATCACTTTCATTTGTCTCCGTTTTTTGGCCGGGTGTTAGAGGGAACCCCGTTCACACGAATCGCATTACATTTTCATTCGATCTTTCGTTTTGAATAACCAATCCCTCGTCCTGCAGTCCCCCCTCATCACCCAAACCACTTTCCAACCGTATCCCGGCCAGTATAATGTGCGACCTTTAAACAAAATATATATTTTAGGGGGTTATTGACAAACCATCTTCACCAATAAAACCATAACCATTACCATCATCACCGATTGTAGTGGTTCTGGTTTTAGTGGTGATTGTAATGGTTCTGGTTTGGCTGGTGATGATTGTAGTGGTTATGGTTTCGGTGGTGATTGTAATGGTCATGGTTTTGGTGGTATTGTAGTGGTTATGGACTTTATGGTGATGGTAGTGGTTATGGTTTTGGGGGTGATGATTGTAGTGGCTATCGTTTTGTTGGCGATGATGGTAGTGGTTATGACTTTGATGGTGAGTGTAGTGGTTATGGTTCTTGTTGTGATGATTTTTGTTTTGGTTGTGAACATAGTGGTTGTTAATTGTGGTGGTGATGGTTGTAATGGTTCTGGTTTTGGGGGTGATGATGGTAGTGGTTATGGTTTTGATGGTGATGATGGTAGTGGCTATCGTTTTGTTGGCAATGATGGTAGCGGTTATGGCTTTGATGGTGATTGTAGTGGTTATGGTTTTGATGGTGATGATTGTAATGATGATTGACAGTGTGTTAACTAAGATCTAAGCCACAAAATGTAATACCTGGAATGTAAAAAAGAGATTTATAATACAGACGTTGGTCCATTTTGAAGAACAGTAATAACTGGGATTCATGAAGATTTGCCCCAAAACAAACTTTTTAACGACAGAAGCTTTATACATTAAGCTTTATACATATCGGACTTTGGCCAACGCGAAGTTATGCTATCATTATAATTGACCATTGGTAAACACGGGGAATACTAGGCGGTAATGCCGTTAACGGACAGGACAGGATGAAATTATAATGGAAATCGGAATATCACTCCCTTGTGAAATATCCTCCCGAATGCAATAATTGCGAAGAAGAATTGGCGTGAACGAACATAAAGGAATATAACATGTATCACTTCCATGTCGTTCTGTAGGGTATAAAAGAGAAATGACAAGCACATGTATGCACAATTGGAATAACAAAGTATATCACTTTCATTTGTTACTTTGTTTTTTTGCCGGGTGTTAACGGGTAATAGAGTGTACCCCATTCACGCGAATCGTTTATTATTTCCATTCATTATTTTGTTTTGAATAAGCAACCCGTCCTTCTTAGTTCTCCTAATTATTCCCATCACTTTACTCCTGTTTCCAGGCAAGTTTGATGTTCGATTTTGTAAGAGCAAATAAAATCATTTTCGATATTTATTTTTTTAGGTTTTGTATTATGACTAGACACTCACTTCTGATCCAAGTGACCACAATGACCACAATGACCACACAATGTAATAACGTGAAAATAAAAAAAGAGGTTCTTAATACAGACGTTGATCCATTTGAAAGAACAGTAGTATTCAAAATTCATATACATTTGCCAATAAACAGACTTTCTAACGACATATTAAAGGGATAGTTGAGTTCTGGTAAGGAGAGTACAGTTTTAGTGAAACTGAATTTTAGTAACCAAAACCTGCATCATTACATTACAAACTAATAGTTATAACTAGAAAGGAACACAAAATTACAAATGACGTAGTAAAGATCATGTTATCATTCAAAAAGAGCCGTTAAAACGTAAGAGGGCGCTCTCTAAACACTCATCGGTTGCAACCATTTTGAATAAAATATTGTGCATGTGATGCTTTGTTGAAATAGTGATTAGATAGAGAAATAACCAACAACTATTTAAATACCTATTTTGTAACTTTTTTGTAAAGAGGAAGCATTTTTTTTTATTTTTAACGGCTGGTTCAAAATTCTCTAATAAACCCGGGGCCCCGGGTTTATTACAAATTGTTATATTTATGGATATTTCAGCCGTTTCTGAACCGATTTTGATCAAACAAAGATGATTTTATTGTTTAAATATTATGCTCTTTCAAATTTTACACTCAGTTTTTCATTACCTCACAAACCAATTAAGTAGTCTAGCGCCCTCTCTACCAAAACTCAACTTTCCCTTTAAGCCATATATATCGGACTTTGTCCAAAACCAAGTTATTCTATAATCATAATTGATCAAGGGTTAATAGATATCTCTCTCACATACACAATCGATACGTTTGGGATCGAACTTTATTGACTTTGACTGCTCACGAAAGTCACCATTGCCATTGACACTCGCATGACGTAATTAGCTAGGGGAATCCCCCGCGTTCTAATTTATGCGCTACACATATTCATGTTGATGGGAATATTTATTTTGCTCTGTAATCCGGTTTCCAAGATTAGGTCAGTCCCAGATAAGTAGCACAGGTCACCCCATGATGGTGTGTGCATGCGTGTGTGTGCGTGTGTGTGTGGGGGGGGGGGGGGGGGGGGGCAGTGAAAATACATTTAATTCGATGATAAATATGTCTAGTTTTCATTTTCCCCCTAGAGAGATTGAGACGATTAATTTCTTCCAGGGAGAAGGTTAATATCCCCTTGTTTTCCCTCACATGGGAAAACGAGGCAATAATGATCCCAGGGGTATTCCCCCTTTCCCCCTTTAGATACGCCAATGCATGAAAGTTCCCCGCTCCCTTTATGCACTTTCATATTTGAAACAATGGCATTTTGAAACAGTCATTATACTCCAGAGAAAAATTGATGGGAGGTAACGGAGAAGCATTTCCGACTCCTAAGCATGTCTACATTATATAAAGTAAGTTTGCAGCGATATTTTAGTTAGTTCATCATTCGTATAAAGACGATTTTTTTCGGTGGACTCGAAGCAATAGATCCATCATCAACATTCATCAACTCGGGTGATCAGCAGTGCCGTCGCTTAACACTTAAAAAAAAAATTATCTGACCTAACCATCAGTCTTGTACTAAACTAGACAGAAATTCAACTTGTTATCATCGAATCCACGCACGATTCAATTACAATCTGTTGATTTGTTTCGAGATGTCTTAAACGATGTTATTCATGGAGCTCCGTTCTTACTTCTGCCTTCTTCTGGTTGCGTCGATTTATTTCTGCGCGGTGGCAGGTAAGATTTGTTGACGTAATCGAAGGTAACGTCATAACTATATATTGTTATGCGAATGATCTTAATCAATGTCAGGCAAGCCAGGAATTTTGGACCTAGCGGAAGCAAATTGTCCAGCTTCAACCCACTACAAAATTCCTAAATCGACTGGTAATTTAATGTTTGAAAACACATTTTCTACTTTATCATGTTGATTAAATTTTATGCAAATTTGGTCATTTATAAAGCTAAGGGTATCTGGGATTAATACCACACAGGACTTCTTTAGCTCAGTACCGGGTTCAGTCCTGAGGTCTTGTGTTCTTATCCCGGATAAACCCTTTCTTCCATGCAGTTTTTCATCTACATACATATTTCTGGTCAGTTTTCCTGTATGTTTAAAATAATTTATACAACAATTCCGGAGAGAGCATAATTGTTTTTTCGCTCTTTTTCATTTATAGTGTATGTTTATGTTCAGTTTTCCTATAATGTTTGCAATATTTAAATTTACATGTATCTTATTCAAATTGATAACCTGTTATCTCTTTTTAAAATGTAACTATTCTCCATATTTATATGCTTGTACACGAATGACGAATATTTAACATTTTCTTCCGAAATACTTAGACAAAAAATCCCATGCTTCGTAACTGTAGAACCATTTTTCGCACATTTCGTAAACAAAAAAAGAAGATGCGCAAACTTTAAAAAAGAGGATGCGCAAACTTAAAAAAAAAAAATCATGAAGCGACAGGGTAAGATTTTAACCGGCTCCCTTCTAAACTTTGAATGTTCCATTATGGTTAATGCCGGACCCACTTGATTCCCGTATACGACAGGTTAACGTATGGCCATCTTGGGCCCTGGCTTTTACTTGGATAAAATTCGATATTTCAATATTGTAATATTGTATTTTCTCTCTTTGGCTATTTGTTGTTCTCCCAATAAGGTTTCGTCGAGCTTAAGGATGATGGGCTTAACGTCATTGCGGTTTTAGGCGATGACGTCACGTTCATGTGTACGATAGACAATGATGCTCGCATTCGAAGGGTTGACTTCGTCAGGAGAGTTGGTTGGTTTCACAACATTGACGAGGAGCTGAGCTTGGATCATGTGAATCGCCATCAGGGCCCGGATATTAAAATAACTGCTGCTTTAGAGGTACAATTAGAAAATAAAAAAGCGGAACAAAATAAATATAATATGTTTCTTTCTCTTTTATTTGCTGGTGGGGGGGGGGGGGGGGGGGGGTGGTGGTAATAATTGGTACCCTTGCGTGTTTCCTTTGTTTTTAAAATCATTGGGAAGACGGTCGGGTGGGGGGGGGGGGGGATTCGGTGTCACACTAAGCTACGCTTACTTGTGTTATCCTTATGTATGTTTGTTTGTTGTTATTGGTGTTGTTGTTATAGTTTTTTGGGGTTTGGGGGGGGGGGGGGTAAGGGGTCATCCGTGCCTTACAGTTACTTACATTTTTACCAACATTAATTAAGTTATCTTCTATTCGGCAGAACACCGGCTGGTTTACCAACATGATCAACGTGAACCTTACCATACGGTCGGTGGGGATGAAGGACGCAGGCAACTACACATGCTGTAAGAAGCACGGCTCCCAAACATGTCTGCGGGAACGGCGGAACAAACCTCAGCTCCACCTGCTCGTTCTACCACCCTCAACATCGACTCCTGGTAAGTGTAGATGTTATATGAACCTCGATGGTGCATATTTATCTCAAGCTCCCGAACTAGATAATGAAATATAGGTATCCTCTATTTTATAACAAGTCACGTTGGCGTTTTTAACTAGAAAACAATAATGAAATATTGTTTCACAAAATGCTAGCCTGCCGCCCTCAAAAGCGACTCCTGGTAAGTGTAGGTACCATATGCACCTCGATGGTGCTAGATAATGATACATTGGTATCTTCTGTAATAAAATGTCGACCTTTTTTAACTAGAAAACAATAATGAAATATCATTTCATAAAATGCTAGCCTAGTGGGCAAGTGGATGACATTTTTCGTCATACAACCATCATATAAAACGTAGAGTCAGACGTCGACACACAGACTTTCATGTTGCACATTTAGTGCAAACAAAAAGGAAAGCAGATACGTTTGGGTCAGTTCATTGGTTTTGATTTCTTCATTTTCACTATACAGTGTAGTGCACAACCATGTTCCTAAATTATTAGTATAGTGTATTCATATACGAACAGTTTTAGTTTCTTATATTAAATCTTTTATTATAAATAATGATTAATTATGCATAATGTGCATACAAACAAAATAGTTCTTGAAGAGAAAAAGTATAAACTAAGAAAGTAATGATTAATGTTGCATACGTGCATACAAAATTAATTGTTCATAAAGAGATAACTATAGAGCAATTACAACAACAAAATAAACTACTATAATCATGGTCATGCTGCAAACAGAAGACAATGATAACCATCAGTGACCATTCAAGTGTTGACCAGAATGATATTATAGGCTAGGATTGTATTATGTTAACCCATTACCAACGAGTTCATGACATCTTTATAAACTGTGTACATAAGCCACTCGGTTCACATGATCAAGAGATGTTTACGTCCTTGTTCTTCTCTTGTTCATTCGTACCTCCCTACCGCAGTCGTTACGACACCTCCCAAGAATCTACACTCTTCACCAGCTTCTCGAGGTGCTGCATCAATGACGTCATCGAGCTTTGCGGTAACGCGATCAAAGGCCGCGAACAGGACGTCATCAATGCTCCCAGGGACGTCATCCGTTTCTGCACGTGAATCCATGGGTTATGGAAGTCCGCCATCTAACATGTCGAACGCGAAAGGCCAGGATGGAAAGCTGGCCTTTGTACCATGGAGCGATACAAGTGCGTCGAAGGTATTGGCAATTTCCGGTGCTACCTGCGTGATCTTTGGTCTGATAATGGTAATTTTAATCTGATATTTTAGGCTATTTGATTATTTCTTTCTAATTTCCTTGTATTAATTATAATACTCTATTAGAATAACTATTCTGCTACGAACATAATACATATATAGAGTGTTAGGATTTTTTTGTTTTGTGAATGCGCGAAATATTCAAAAATATAATCCATTGTAACACAATAATCCTAAATGCGAACATACTATCAAACCGTTATCATCTGAAAAGTGGCGTAGATACAGGTGCACGCTTCTGCCCCACCTCATCCTTCATAATATTAACAAAAGTTAACCAAAATAGATTAAAGGGCACTCCAGCAAGTTTGATAATCCATATAGGATGGCTACCAACACAGTCAAGTAACGTCTCTGTTTCTGTACAAAATGTGCTGTTTTTTTTTTTAAATGTCCAAAATTGCAAACCCAATTGGATTGTTTGTATTGATCGGATTGATGAAGATTAAATTTTTAATTACTGTCATCATAACGTAATACTCATTAGATCATAAAAGGCGAGGATATCTGTAACATACATCTTCACTTAGTTGTCTCTTGTTGATATTTGCTCTATCACAGATCGTCGCCATTGTTGTTGGACGGAAGTACGCAACTGGACGAATGCAACCTACTGCTCGTCTGCATGATGTTAATGACAATTGCCTGACCTACTCTGCATAGATCGAAGCCTGTAGTAGCATAGACGTACCCAGGGGGAGGGGGTGCTCAAACCCCCCCCCCCCCCCTTTGACCAAAGAATGACTGTTTCTGAATCCCCCTTCCCCCTGTACCAGTGGTACCGGGTTTCGAGTCCTCTTTTTTAGCGGTCTCGACCATCATAACCAATGATCTCCGCCCCCTAGGACACAACCTAACAAGTAGTGTTGGTCTCGGCCTCGAATCCCCCACCCCCCCCCCCCCCCCTTCCCTCCCTTGTACAAATCCTGGGTACGCCAGTGTGTAATAGGGTAGTCCCCAATCCGTTGCACCGTTTCTCCTTCCGTTTACTGTCCGACCAAAAGTTGGCGAAACAGTCGTTATCTAGCAAAGTATGATGTTCAATCCGTTGCTCATCCACGCAAAACGGAACCGAATTAAAGGTATCCTTCTAGTCCATTGCGAAATTGGTCTACAGCATTTTATTTTCTGCTATAGATCGGCTAGACAGTACTTCCCGGATGTCAAACGGATATGAAACGGAAGAGAAACGTTGCAGTGGCACTTACTAAGGCCATACATAAGTACCGCTTACGTCATTACCTCGAAATAATTATTGTATAAACAACTTACGCCGTTAGTTTCGTTTGATTGTAGCTATTTGTTTACGTACCTGCATGGAGTTATGAAAACTTGTATTGCTTTTGATAGCAGATACCTTTAACCCTTTCCGGACGGCGTTCCGAAAATACACAGGGATTGGTTTATGTACAAAAAGTGTATCTAGTTACAGACTGACCCCGAACATACTAAAGCTCAGAGTAACATGAACATGCAATTTTAAACCTAACATGCATTTTACCCTGTGTAGCGTATTATTTCTTAATGCAATTCAATTACCCGAAAGGTATATGTTTTTATCAAAAAGATGTTTTGGTTATATTTTGTTATATTTGTAGTGTAAAGTGTGTATAAATCTGACATTGCCTATAATGTGTTTTATTGCACTTTTCGCCCTCGGTTAGTAGTTCGTTATCACTTACAGTGATGCTGGAATGTACACTAAATTTTTACGCAAAGTAGCAGCAGTGTGTTTCTAACTTTAATATTTTATCTAGACGTCTCTTTTTTGGCAAAAGACACAACTGTATGCTTAATTAGCTATATCATGTCATTTTGGGGCTAAATCGTGTCTTCAAACTTGAGTGTAATATTCTGACACACGGCACCTAAAATCCCAGGAAATATATATATTAGAATGTGGACATTTCAGCCCCCACCCCTCCTGCCATGCCTTACTTTGTCCTTACACCAATGCCTATATACAAACACAATAAATGTATATGTGACCGACTATAGCAAAACCCGGCACTTGTCGGTAAAAATCAAAATGCAGATTTTCATACCATCGTAAATTCCTCATCGCAAGCTTTTATTTTGATGCCTTGTTATAACTAATTGGTCACTAATTGGCGAAGATATGATTGTTTCAATTTTACAATCATAGGTCTTTTACACACAGTGGGTGGGTGAACTTAAAATGCTAATTTCTTCAACACATGAATTAGCGACAAGTGCCGGGTTTTGCTATAGCTGGTCACATATAGTTAGTTGATTTATTATAAGTTCGGCTGAGAATCCTGAGATAATCTCAAATTATAGTTCTTTGAAGTCGTTCAAAATTCATGACGCCGTGCAATTGGATAGTTCTTGATAAATTTGTTTTGTGAAGTATGCTCGTGGTCTCCTACAATTTGACATATGGGCAATTCCACGAAAAAGTGGACATGAACTCCAAAAAACAATTGGCTCTATTTCAAATCCTATTGATTTGTTCTGGATTATTTTTCCATACACCATGATCCTATGATTATATCTTTCAGTTCACATGATTTTTATGATTCTCGGGTGTCTCCTTATAGGAGAAATGGAAACCATACATGAAACTCCACACATGGGACTACCCTGTGCAAATTTCAGGAAAATCCTTATATTTTCCAAATTTTCTAATATTTTTATTATTTAAGGCACCAAATGTGATGACTGATAATCAAAGTAACTTTTCAGATTAAAATTTCAGTCTTTTGAGTGCTCTAAAGTATATTTTTTAATTAATCAAATCCTCCGGACAAACTGTAATGTCCGTGACGCTCAAAAATGTAATGTCCGTGATACAACGTTTTGTTGTCTAGATCACATATACCTGGCCCGTTTCGCAAAATCCAACTTGGATTCAATTCATCATTGCCTTGTCTATAATTGAATACCTAAATCACCTTTGTAAGGTCTCAGAACTCACAGATTTTTGCAAAGATGTATATGGATGCAAAAAGTCATGTCCAAAAAATGTAATGTCCGTGACGGCGCACATTTTGCAGAATTACTCAGTAACGAATTGGATAAATGTTCTGAAACTTTGTTTGCATACTTAACCAGGCTATTGCTTTGTAATCAAAATAAAAGTTAGACATTAGGTAGAGGTATGAATTAGTAGTGGCATTGGAAAGTCATGAAAATACTGTCTGTTTGTAATGTCCGTGACGCTGGAGTTGCCCATATGCAAAATATTGCATGACATTTCCACACTTGTGAAGTGGCGTCGCGTGTGGACGCCCTTACATTATTAAAAAAAAACAAATTTGCGGGGATTTGCGGGAAATACATGATATATTTTTAGATTTGTTATAATATCGCCGCATGCTTTGTTTTTTTTAATTGGTATTGCAAGTTATTGTGGGACATGCCCCTATACGCCCCCTCCCCGTATATCATTGCCACTTGACTTGTCTGACTGGTTCGACTCATTAATGCATGTTTACAAATATGAAAGTTGGTATTTTGTAGTTTTGTTGTGTAATTTGTATTATGATTAGGACTTATAATCTGCTATATCAATTCAATGCATTATTATATTCGCGTGTAAGATACTTGTTTTATTTATAGATAAGTAGTTTCCTTATCACTTATTCGAAAACAAATACAGGAAATGAATCGTTTGTGTAGTACCTGTTGGATCCAATAGGCTTTGCTTGTTGTTTTGTTTTTGTTGTTCTTTGTTTATAGGCTGTCCACTCTAAAAGATTAGTTTTTCTTTGGCGATCATAAGATGGCACTGTTTACTTTTTGTTTTCACACTTTTTTAATTGCTCCTCAAGTCCGTGTAATCGATGGTGCAAGCAAACAATAACCTAGGTGTCGACCGTGAACAAGGTGCAAGTACTAATCAAACGTATTTGTTGTGCAGTGCAAATTATGGTCCTACTTTTTCCTTCCTTCCTCCCGAGGACGGAGAGAGACAAAAACCTTAATATTACATGAACCTCATTCATGCATAAATCACCAACTATATAATCATATTTTCAGTGGCTTTTATAAAGGCCATCACATACTCGGTAATGCCAGTACCTATAGTTTACGTGTTCATTAATTTTCTTAGAGTATGCTTCGTTAATAGTGTGTTAGACATTGCATAAAGAATATGCCTTTTCTAAATAATTGTATAACCTCCAGCGATCAAACAAAGTTTCAGTTTGTCATAGCGATTGTGATTTATTGTCTCATGACTGTTATCAGTATACAAATAGAGTATAGAGACTCGTGTATTAAACTTAAGTGTTTATTCATATCAAATAAAACAGTTTCACTAATCAAATAAAGAATCTAAGAATCAACAATATCATCGTCGTGTATGTTTGTGTATTGATGTGTGTTATGTGTATTCGCGTGGGCGTGTGTGTTTAGTGACTGTGTATTCGTTAGTTTTATATGTGTGTCTTTAAAATAAATATAGTCAAAATCATAGTAATATAGTGAATTACAGAGATCTAGTTACATCGTTAGAATCCACAAACCGTACTTGGAACTCTACTTAAAGGGATCTAGTAACTTTGTTCACATGTGCAAAAAGTGATGAATGGTTAATGCAATGTATATTGTTTTTATCTCATATGTCCACAGGGTATTGTGTGAAAATTTCAAGTCAAATGGACATTGCATGGCCAAGTAATGAGCGAAAATGCAAAGTGATAGTCACTAACTCACTGCACTCACTTTGTACACAGTAAGAAAAACTCTACCGGAGTTTTTCTTATCTGAATACTTCGATCGTACATATCTTTGTAACGAAAGGGAAATTTGAAAAACCGAAACCTGTCCCATGATTTTATTAGTAATACGAATACAACAAGGTATGAGGGAACCGCTAGAATTAAAATTATATTTTTAGGATTTGGACAATGTTACTAAGTCCCTTTAAAGGGTCTGTCATCCTTGTTGCATTTGTATTATCAATATATAAGGTCCTGGATTTTCGAATTTCTGTACAAACAGACAAAGTCAGTGCAATATAACAACCATTTATTATGACATTTTCACGCATCATTAATTAGACATACCGAGAGAGAAAACCCCCACACTGTATTAACCATTCATCACTTCATCGCATGTCAACAAAGGTAAAAATACCGTTGATTTTAAATTCAAAATCTGTATAAATTATTGTTAAGAGGTTAATGCTGCATGTGTCAAGGACCTATAATGCAGGGGCCGTGAAAAAGGAGGGGGGGGGGGGGGACTGACGACAAAAAGAGGGTCGGTCCCGGGTTGGTTGCCGGCTGGTTGGGAGAAGGGGGTGGGGGGGGGGGGGGGGGGTGGCAATTGAGGAGTTGAACACCATCCCCTCCCACCTCAACCCATCTCAAACCACAATGAGTATCATTTATTAAATACTTGTTATTTTATGATTAGGTAACTTTGTATGCCAAAAAAGTGGGGGGTGGGGGGGGGGGGGGGGGGGGGAGTGTGCTGCATACCTCCCGCTGCCCCGCCCCCCCCCCCCCCCCTCCGATTCCACGTCCCCTGTAATGCATATGAGTAAGCAGCTCTTTTTTGTTTGTCGTTCATATAAATTTTGATAAATAAAACACAACGGAACACAATGGGTGGTATTCTACTAAATGTATCAACTTAGGCTTGGCTAAAAGGACATACATTACCACTAACAAGTAACATCCATTCCACCTCATTATAATTTGACAAGCACATCGATTGTTCTCATGCACCACCGGGGATAACCCCTATTGTTTCTCCTTAAGGGGGTTTCACACCGTGCCCTGCGTATAGTTGCGTAGTGTTGTGCACCGACTACGCCGAGTGTACGCTGCTGTACGCTGTCCTACGCAACTATACGCTGAGGTACGCAGAGTGGTACGCGAGATGGACGCAAACAATTAAACATGTTTATTTTTTTTCGCGTACTGTCTGCGTAGACACTGGACGCAGACAGTACGCAGGTCTACGCAACACTACGCTACTGTACGTCATGCCAACGCAAGTCTACGCAACACTACGCTACTGTACCCCATGCCTACGCAATAGTACGCTTCCGGCCCTACGCCAGTCCGACGAAACATCTACTCGAGGCTCCTACGAGCGTTTATTGCCGAAGCAACATTTTTGTTCATGAATACGCAGCCTATTTCGGCGTACTCGGTACGCCACACTACGCAACTCTACGCAGGTCCGGTGTGAAAGGGGCTTTAGACTAACATTCCACTTAAATTGCATGTCCTCCGAAGGAAATGACAATATACTACCTGGAAACATGTTAAACCATATCATTGGAATGTCAAGCATCCCATTGTCTGGATGTCTCATGACAAGAAAACAATCAGAAGTAATACATGACAACCTTCAATGTTCTTGTTAAATTCTACTTGTGTGAACTGGTTTAACTGGTTACCAGATATTTTTATTTACAAGTCTAGCCTATTGTTGAAAGATTTAGAAGAATACCAACATTGGTAGGTGTGAATGTGTCTTCATAATTATAATTCCAATGTGATATATCAAGGTACATAGCATGCTAGCTTGTACATCGCCTAAAACGAATATACTTCTCCCATATCCAATCACATTATGTAAATGAAAAATATACATGTATCTTTATGTTTCTATCATCATTATGTCAATCGCAGCTGTACTAGGCCACCCCCATCATAAATGTGAATATCTGAATAGGGTATGCACACAATTGCCACCTCTTCTTGCGTATCCATAAAAAGGCTTCGTGTCTGAACGCCTCACATCAGTCGAACCAGGCTACGCCACTTCAGCTTCACCATACCAGTCAATGGCGACATTAACATTTCATAGAGGGCCTCGCATCTGCATAATATATGCAGATGCGAGGCTTTCACTGAATGCTAATTTTTGTCATGTATGCTCTCCTTCCTAGCGAAAGCGATATGCTCTTCTGGCATGGTAATTAATAATACAGGAACACGAACAGCAATATAATGAGAATAATATGAACATTTATATAGCGCAGCTATTACAAATATGTACTCTACTGCGCTTCGTATCAACTCGATTTTATGAGTCATATTCTGTGTACTATGTCTCCTTTACTATCCATTATCATTTCCAGTATTAATGTATTGAATACACATACTTTTTCATATTTTGTTCTCTTTTTTTCATTCACAGGTGGGTGATTTTGAATGAGAATAATAACAATCGTTTGAACGGGTCGCCGCGCGCGCGCACCACATCAGCAGCGGCAGCTACAGGCTTTGTCACCACCAGATAAAAAATCATTATGTAGTATATTTATATATCGACTCTGAGCAGAACTTTACCTATATATACACACAAAATAAATTTGATTTTGAAATATTTGTTAGAAATAAATATTAAACTACAATAAATTATGTCGTCAAGAAATATAGTTTTGTTTTAGTCGGCTACCAATTCTTTCATAATTTACATAATTGCATGTGGGGATGACCTGACATTTCTATGTGCTAACTGGTATGATGTACAGCGTGATAGTTTACAACCATTTTGATCAGCATTACTGTCTAGCTATATACCTTAAACCATGGTATTAAGTAAAGGAACACAATATGATATCCTATGTGCATTTTTGGGACACATCCGTTCACATATTCCGATTTATTACATGGACTTCGGCATATAACATCACGCATTTGCAGCGCCAGAGCAGCATTTGTCTACTGTAAAAGGTGAGTGACTTTACATATCTGTACGGTAAAATAAATTATGGGGATTGTTATTTCGACGCCACAGTCGTTTATATGATCACCATCATATTATTCGGAATAAACAACAACCTAAATGCAATATCAGTCTGTTTTGTAAACAAAAACACGTATGTGATCATATGTTGTATTATTTAAAAGCAAAAAACCAATAACAAGGACAATGGTAACATCAAGTAACAAACATACACACACAATGGTAAGATGCATGTAGTACAATAACTCAATTTCATTAAAATAAAACAAACGAAGTATTTCACAAAATGATATTAGTAGTATAACTACTACGATGAGTTTCAATTGTGTTGTATAACTAACAAATGTGTACCAACAAGTATATTTCAGTTTTGACATTTATAGATCAACCCACACATATAGTCATACGTGGGACTACATAGTGATTATGGTATTATGTTATTTGGGCCCCATGCTACTGTAATAAGGACAATGTTTTACCATAATAATTATATGACGAGTTTATCAGCAGTGACGGTTTAATAGCTCTACATATAATATTTATAATTTTGTTATACCATTTCTAAACAAAAAGAGCCAGTACCATTGATCTATTTATGATTTGCAATATCAATATAAATTGAAATATGAATTGTATACAAACAAAACATTTTAACGAACCAAAATATCAGATTGGTATTGAACTAGAATGTATTCATGTATTCTTGTCTAGTCACAGTCAACAATAACAAGGTGTGTTAAATAAAACGAAGGTACATTGAGAAGCATACAGCTGATCCAGTATCGATGAACTTATCTAAACAAGAATTCCAAATAATTTTGAAGCTGAGCTCATTTTTATAAAGACTTTGATCATTTTGACACTTTATCTCAATTTTAAAAAAATGCAGGATTTATATTTACAAATGAACTATGTAACTTTGTAAACATTCAGGATTACCAAGATTGAGATTGTAGTATAGGATTGGGTCCTGGATGAACATTCCTCTTCAAAAATATACTTCTGAGAAAAAGCTATCTAGCATTATGATGATAGTTTATTGTTGGTCGTTCTTCCAGAAATATTGATTCTAATAACATTAAAGGGGTATAGAAAGGTAACAAATGGAAATTAAAAAAAATCTAAAAAATCGAAGAAATTTTGCTCCTTTCATTATACATGTATAATTATGTTAATTCACTTGAAATTGATATATTGATTTTTTAAAAGTTAAATTACAGTGAATTATTGAATTCATGTTTGCATTTTATGATTTAATCAATTCTTGCTAATCGCAAATTACTAATTGCACCGTTATGTCTAATCGTACATCAACCAAAGTTTCGTTTCACATTGCGCACATTGCAGGCAACAGCACGTCGTCAGATTTTAACGTGAAGAAATATTAGCTATGGGCTTATCTGAGACTACATGAACTGGCGGACTTGGTCTTGGACAATTCTAAGGAACGACACTACTAGCAACGGTTATCCACTTGCATGCATACTTTCAAGGAAGCCTTCGGCCAGAGCATGTGGGTAAAGATGCTATTATAAATCTGCTATGGTTATCACCTTCATCGCAATCTTAGCTCGATAACGGATAGTAACGTCACCAGAACATACATAAGGTTTGGTCATTCATGCTTGGATATGATTAACAATTAACAATTAACAATTAACCCATTCATGCCATCCTCTGGGATACTAACTTGATTCACTACGTTTATGCCTTTTAATGTCCATTATTCTTTTTTCCCACATAACAGCCTTTAAGCGTCATTCCAGATTAACAGTTATAACCTATATTGTTTTCATAGAGAAAAACGTGATTTACTATAATTAAAAAGGTTTTCTTTTCATTCAAAATAGGCAGATCGAGCGAATTAAGTTTGTAATGTCTTACCCTTCGATGGGCATATTTATGTTCACATATTATGCTCAATATCTCAATATCTAATATCATAGATGCATCCCCCTGGACATTTTTTAGGTCACTATATATACAAATAAATGTGTACAAAACGGTAAGCTATGTTAACAGAGCCCATATGTGTACCATGTATCATTGTATGCTAATTTATGCCAAAAAAAGGTGGCCATTATTGAATTTTTGATATTTCATCCATTAATTCAGATAAATGATATCTCTTTTAGTATGTTAAAAGAGTCAAGGATTCTGATAAAAAACAATTTTAGAAGTTACCACTTGGCTACAAGATGCCATAATATGCCAATTAGGCTGACCATTTGAATATAAAAAAATTGGTGAACCAGAGCACTATTACACTGATTTCCTATTTCTTTTTTTTCCGGTATTTGGACATTATTTGTTATGGTCTTTTGGAAAATGAAGTTCAACTCTAAACATTATAAAGATAGATTTTTATGACATCATAGCTGTTTTCTATAATAGTAATTGAACGGAAATGTTGATTTTATGCTAATTTTGGCCCTAATTTGCCAAATTTCTTCTGATCACCAGAAGATTAAGTTAACCATGATTGTTGATAAAACGGTATGTATAGCAAACAATATTTTGTTATCATATATGAATATCTCTTACATAGTTTTTTACGATATATAACCATTGATTCACGTTGCATTCTAATGTTCTAGGGGTCAAAATATGAAATAGTCATTATGATATGCAATGAAATTGGAGCTTTTATGTGTTAAATGTTCAGCCTTATTTGCGTCATGTAGACGACTGGTTACTTTACATAAATTGTTTTTGCATAATCCCTGCCTTTTTAACATAGGAATAGAGATATTATTTGCTGATTTATCCGGATTAATGGATGAAATATCAAATATTTTATTTGTCCACAATGGCCACCATAATTTGCATAAATTGCATAACATTTATACATGAGACACTTTTTTGCTCTGTTAACATAGCGGATTGTTTTATACACATTTTGTTTGTTACATAGAGTGACCTATGTTAAATAAAAATGTCCAGGGGGTGCACGCACACCCCTTCTACCCACTAGTTTGGACTTACATTATAGCCAATCGCATTTGCTACGACGTTGGCGGCTTGGAACTTTAAGTTAAGACATATAACAGCCATTTCCTCGACAATCAACTTACTGTATTAACTCGCCAACCTCTTGTAAAGCAATAAGAGAGGAAAGACCCTTCTTGGAACTCGTTTAACATGGGTCCTGGACCATTCGTCCGTTTTCGAGGCGTGGTGTTCCTCTTTGTAATAACGTCCATGTGTTTCATTATTGATGTCTCACCGACCACATTATCCATAGGATCAAACGCCACTTTGACATACACCTATGAACTGATCTTGCAAGATGCCGAGTACTCATGCACAGCTAGTCTCATTGGAATGCGGCAACCGTTCTTCTACCAGCACAAGATCGACCCACGTGGTTTAAGACCTGGTCAGGAAGGACGCCTTGATGTAAAGCTTTTATTACGGCAAACTAATCTGACCATTGTTGTTATTATTGCGAACCTACAGAAAATTGATGATGGGAAATATGTCACAACTGTAACAGAATATGATGTCGGAGATCCCGTTTTCAAGGTATATACCACTGACGTCATCGTGTCATTCCCACCAGGCAAGGTCACGTGCGCAATTCAAAAACACCTCCTCTCAATCAGTGACTGGTCGATTGTCCAGTGTAATGCCACCGCTGGCAGCTCCGACAAGCGTGGGGACATCGTCTGCCGTCAGAATGCAAAAAGACTGCCCCATGTCCAGCCTGTCTCGCTTGTTGGCGAACAGTTATCTGCAGTCTATTGGGTGGACCCTGCCCTGCCAGCTGTATGCTGTTCGTCCGCCAGTCATAACCCCAGAGGTGACAAATCCCCCTGCAAAGATTTCGAGTACGCAGCCACTACAGATTTGGCTTCAAGCACCAGCTCTATGCAAACATCTACATCAGCTCCACCTGACGCTGGTATATTGCCTATGTAAATGGATGTAGCTCATTGTTCTCTGCAGCACTTTGTTAATATGGCTGAAAATACACGTGTTTTAAATTTGTTTGATTGCTTAGCTTTTTCTACTGTCATAAATCGTGTTGTATGGTCAGGGGTGATAGAAAAGGAAAGGAGGTGGGAAGAGAGAGACAGAAGGACAGAGGGGGAAATTAATTAATTGGGAATGAATAGAATGCAACATTCAGTCCATGGGGTTGTATGCAACCCAGGCGGAAGATCATGTTTTCCTCCTTCCTCTTCCTCTCGTCATCCTTCCTGAAGCCGGCCACCAGTCCCGAAATTTCGAAATCGGCGATACTATGGCCAGCAGCGTTAAAGTGCTGAGCGTCCGGGAAACCGTCCATGTTGAGCCAAATGGTCCTTAGGTGCTCGGTCGGCTAATGCATCGCCGTCTCCCACATCTCCCCCATATCCCCCATCTCCCCCTCTCCCCCTATCGTCCTTAGGTCCTTAGTCGCACGTGATAGTTGCCGAATGGTCCTTAGGTGCTCGGTCGGCTAATGCATCGCCGACTTCGAAATTTCGGGACCAGGTGGCCGGCTTCAAGACGGATGACTAGAGGAAGAGGAAGGAGGAGAACATGATCTTCCGCCTGGGCTACATAAATTATAACCCAATGGACTGAATGTTACGTTCAATTCATTCCCGATTAATTAATTTCCCCCTTTGTCCTTCTGTCCTTCTGTCCCTCTCTTCCCATCTCCTCTTCTTTTTCTATCACACCCCCCCCCCCCCCCCCCCGCTCCCCCCTCTTTCCCATGTCCCCTCTTTATGACGTATACTCGTTTGCGGCGCTTTGCGCGGTATTACAATTTGCCGTCCTTGGAGACGCTTTTTGTTTTTGTTGATGCAATTATGAATCAAAATTAGCCAGTTTGGCAAAGGCATACGGCCGAAATATTACCAACAATTTTTTTTTTCACGGAGTATTTCATTTAGTTTCGTTGTTTTCTATATATATTTGATTACTATATGACTAATTAACGCTTTAGGGGAAGAGTGTGAGTTAGTTTCCCTCCTTCTTTTTTCATTTCTTCTTTCATGTGGAAGATATCCAAAGTATATAACATGTAGTCATGTAGCGCACGTGTGTACATTAGGTGCATTGTATTAGTTGTAGATGTGTAAGCTTATAATTATGTGTTAACCTTTCTTCGATGTATGCAAACTTAAATGGGTAGCACAGTTTTGGTAAGGCTGAGCTTTAGTAACCAACACCCGCACTATAACATTACAAAGTAATAGTTATAACTCCACCATGCTCAAAAGGTAAATAAAATTACAAGCCACTAAGTAAAAAAAAGTAAAAAAAAACAAGTAAAAAAGAAATGATCACCAACTATTTAAAAACCTTTTTTTTAAACATTTTTGAAAAGGAGTAAGCATTTTTTAAATTCATAAACAAAAAACATCGAATAAATCAGGGCCCCAGATTCATTTCGATCGGATAAATTTATTGATATTTTAGCCTTTTCTAAACCGATATTGATCAAATAAATTGAATTCTGCCATCGAATTGTATGCTCTTTCAAATGTTACACTCAATTTTGCATTTTCTCACAACACAATTATTTCGTGCAGCGCCCTCTATACCAAAACTGAACTACCCCTTTAACGTATTATATGTTTGTTTTTTTTATATAAAGTAAAGATCAACGTGATATATTGATATTTTCTGTGATTGTGGACGAAATAAATAAATTTGAATTTGATATTGAAATAAATATTGTGTTTGTATTATGTTATTGATTGTTTGTTTCCCCTCTCCTTATCATAGCTGTCGCACTGTGCTGATGTTGTGGCTCCCGGTCTATTTTAAGCTCTTTATATTTTATTTCAGTTCTCTTATTTGTTTGTTTAAATGATCGTTAAACCTTATACAGTATGTTCTTATTATAATCATATTCATTCTTCTTTGGTTTTTATTTCTTCAATATTGGCTAGTGCATTTTACTCTGCATTGGGTCATTCTAGTTAGCATCGCATGGCTATAATCAATTTGTTCAGATACTATGTTGTTGGTTAGGAAACAGTCACGTGCAAGACTCCACACTGACGTTTTTTTCCCAAACAGGTTTACTATGGCACTAACGCATAAGATTATGCCCGTTTAATTGGAATCGGGTGTCTTGAATGGAGACTAAAGCGCGCGTATTCAATTCGAGTTATAAATAGACTTAAGCCACTAAATCTGATCTATAGCCACTAAATCTGACCTATAGCCACTAAATCTGACCTATAGCCACTAATCTGACCTATAGCCACCAAATTAGGGTTAGGGTTAGGGTTTAGGTTAGGGTTATATCCCCCAAAACTAAGACAAAATACCTTATGTCCCACAGCAAATCAACCGAGTCACTGTGGCGCAATCAGTAGCGTCCTAGTCTGATAATCTAAAGACGCTGGGTTCGAAACCTGGCTTTAATTGCCGCTTCTTTCGCGTAAACTCGTACTCAATGTTCGATATTATACAAGTCGGAAATTTCGGGTATGCGTGGTCTCTAACCAAGTCTCTAATTCACAAGGAATTTGTAAACCTGTTTGGGGAAAAAAAATTCGCGGCCCGGGCCAGTAAATGCTTCAAAGTATGTATATGGTGCAATAAAGTTTAAAAAGGAAGTATGTTTCCTAACGATGTTTTTGTAACGTTTTGTTTGCCCATATGGTGCTATAAAATATATATCTATAATATGTCGTGATAAAGGGATAAAGTTCATTTCGATTAACTTCATGCATTAAATTCAGCCTTAAATTAGAAGACTAAGTAAACACTGCGATAAGTTTATTTCGTTTCTACACGAATGCACTTTCAATGGGCTATAGTTGGGTTATCGCACACATAACTGATAATAGCTAAAACAGGCGAACAGGAAGGTGGTGTTGGCACAAGTGATTTTCGATATAAAGTTTTAAGAAAATTAAATACATGACTACAAATATTGAAGGAATTCTTTCTTGAACTTGAGACCAAATGTAATGGAAAATATTATAATTGGTAAAATTTGCAGACCCCCAAATTCTAAAGTGAATATTAATTGACAAGCTTTTTAAATATTAGGTATTGTATGTCTTTCAATTGTTTTTAAGTTACAGATACATATCGGAGAACATATAAAATATAACTATAACAAAACTATATCAAAATAAATGTATGGAGATGCAATTAAACATATTTAGAGCGATCTCAACTGTAAGGGCCAATAGACAGCAAATAAACAAATTATGTTAGCAAAACAAAATATGTTATGAAGACCGATCCTTGTCGGACTCCAGACGTTAGGGAAGATGGTCTGGAGAAGGATTGTTACTAATTATTACAAATAACCAGTAATAAAGTATTAGTACTTATAGTATTACCTTCAACATTTACTGTGATAACATAATGCCATACACTCAGTTCATTTTTGTTTTCCCACAGGTGATGTTGCAAAACATGCAAGTCGAACCGTCTTCATTGTCATCATCGTCATTTTAATCATAATACTGGTAAGTACATGTAAAAAACAGCACCGATGAATTTATTTCAGGTGTTTTGCTTGTTTTTTTGTGGATAGTTGAGTTTCGGTACAGAGTACAGTTTTGGTCAAACGGAATATTAGTAACCAATACCTGCACCATAACATTACAAACTAATAGTTATAACTCCACCATGCTCGAAAGGTATTCAAAATACAAGCGACTAAATAAAAAGCCTGCTGTCATTAAAAAAAGAGCCTTTACATTACAAGATGGTGCTCTCTAAAAGCGCATTGGTTACAACCATTTAACAAAAATTGTGCATGTGCCGTTTTGTTAAAATAATGATTCAATATAGAGATCATCAACAACCATTTTTTTTATTGTTGAAAGGTGTAAGCATTAGATTCATTGTTGTAATTGTTGAAAGGTTTAAGCATTATATTATTTTTTCAACATCTAGTTCAAAATGCTTTAATTAGTGTGGGGCCACACACTAATTACAAATGGTTATAATTATGATATTTAAGCTCTTTCTGGAACGATTTTGATCAAATAAAGTTTATCCTGTCATTATAATTGTTTGCTCTTGCAAATTTGACACTTAGTTTTTCATTTTCTCACAAAACATTATTTCTTCTAGCGCCCTCTATGCCAAAACTCCCTTAATAGTTATTCACATCTCATTATTACGCTCCCATTACAAGAATATAAACAAAAAAACTTTTTCAGGACTGATCGATTTTTGTTATAACACGTATTCTCCATAGACCAGCCCGAGTATTTTCGGGACCAGTCCTAAACGGGTTTAATATGCAATTTGTCCACAACTATTATGAAGTCATACATATGACTTCCCCTAGGTATTTCCCCTCGTTGACGTATAGTTATGCTCTATAAGACCGGCAGTGCATCGGGGTGAGGGGATGCATGGATACGTTCTTTAAAGGTGAAGGACGTTGTGCACGTGTTTGTATGAGTACAATTATGATTTTGTATATTATTCACTTTATGTCGAATAGATCGTATCACACGTTTACATATGGTGGCGGAGGAGAAGAATGGGAAGACAGATGAATGATGCTACACCTGAGCGTCAAGCATCTGAGTCGAAAAAAGAACGACACTCTAATAACATCACAGGCGATAATGAAGAGAGCCTTCCAATGAAAGTTGTATAATATGAGTCAGATTTGCTTATGCACAACAAATCATGTAAAAGGCCTTAGCCTAATAATGCAATTTTCGTATTGTACAATTAACATCCTCCGTAATTTAATGAATGCCATAGGTAAATTAATTTACAATGCATTGAATGAAAGAACCTAGTGCTAAACTACTAAACAACTTGGACCCCGACACTGTTCAATGGCTACAAAACTAGCGTGATGTTGTGTAGAAGCTTGCGCTGCCTCATACGCAAGAAGAAGAAGATATTTTGATGAATGCTTCGATTTAAAAGCTATTGATTGGAAAATCCATCGACAGACAATGACAGATGGAAGTGTTTGTCCAGATATACCCAGAAACTGTCAGTGATCAGGTAATTTGAAAGAAACTTTCCATAACCAAAACTTTTGTTGTATTTATTGAAATAATAATTCATACAATTTGATGGATGCCATCGAAAAGAAAATCATCACTGCAGTTTAGTGAGTATTGGTAAATGTGTAATTACACTGTTTTTCAATCACAATAAATGCATATACCCACATCCAAATGCCTATATTTGCAATCATCATAAAAATAAAAAAAAACTAATTAAAGCATTATGCACATAATTCCCACCATTGAAAATGGATTTAAATTAGTTAATTTTGTCTTAATCTGTTATCGTCGTGAAGTGAGGGATGACTCCGAAGTTTACGCAAATGTATATAGTAACTGTAACAATATATTTGTCAATAAGGGCAACATTGTCATATTCGTCTTGTTTAAGATGAGTATTTGTATTTGTATTTATTTATTTTCCCAAATCACAATTTAAAACATTACAAAAAGTAGGATCAATACATTTATATAATTCACTGTATATAAATACAAATGGATTTGGAGGGGATGGCCCATTCAACGTCGTCTTTGTAACCAATATAATAAACAATACACAATGCATTTCAACAGTAGTTAGTTAGTTGTAAAGGGAGCATACTTGTTGTGTTATGTTTAATTTAATTTAGAGACTAATTACCGTATAATCAAGTTCAACTATGGTGAATGTTTAAAATGCAACCATTTATTTAACGGGAAAAAAAAATTGTATAAAAAGTAAAATACATGTGATTTATTTAAACCCTGTTCTTAGATTGCAGTGAACAGCTGAGTGTAGCAAATGTAGGAGTTCAATTTGACATTACTTCGATTTGGAAGCATCACATTGAAATCGCGTCCGGTGGAAATATGTTGACTCTTTTAGTGTAGATATTTTGTGCTGCACAATGTTATTTTGATCTTGTATAACAATTAACTATTAATTAAAGACAACCAGTCGCATGTTTATACAAAGTAGAAGACAGGTAATTGATATGAATGGTGTTTTAGATGGTCTGATACAAATATAAGTGGAGTGAGCGCGCCATATTCTGTTGGAGTTCAATTTGATATTATAGTACTTTGATTACGAAGCATCACTTTTAATGTGTAAATAGGTGTGTCCGGTGTGGGATTGTTCTTTAAATGTAGATATTTCGTGATGCAGTACATTATTTAGCTCTTGTATAAATGTTGTATGCAGCCCCGTATACTTTTTTAAAATCTAGGTATGGGGAAACAGCTATTAGTCTCAATTGAATTGTATTTATTTAGCTTAAACAGTAATACTGAATTGGAACATCATCGAAGTCACTGTGTCAAAAGATGGGCATATTACATGTTTCTAGTTAGCACGAACTTGCAGTCCAAAGGACTATACAAGTCAGACAATTCACTGTTTGTCCTATAACATGCTTAAAGGGGTAGTAGAGTTTTGGTAAGGCTGAACTTTAGTAACCAAACCTGGACAGTAACATTATAAACTAATAGTTATAACTCTACCATGCTCGAAAGGTATACACAATTACAAACGACTAAGTAAAAATCCTGTTATTCAAAAAGAGCCATTAAAACACAAGACCAACAATTTTTCATACAAAATTATGCATGTGATGTTTTATTGAAATAATGATTAAATAGAGAGATTATCAACAACTATTTTTAAAACAAATTGAAAAAGTGCAAGCATTTTTTTAATTTTTTGAACAAATCATTTAATTATTTGGGCCCAAAATAATTATAAGATCAGATATATTTATTGATATTTCAGCCGTTTCTGGGTCGATTTTGACCAAATAAAGTTTATTCTGCCATTAAAATTGCATGTTGTCTCAAATTCGACACTCAGTTTTTCTTTACCTCACAACTAAATTGTGATGTGCAGCGCCCTCTCTACCAAAACTAAACTACCCCTTTAACCGGTAGAACAGACTCTGAAAGTTTGAGCACGATCGGTCAAGAAATAAGAAAACCATAGCTCTTTGGAAATAGCAATTTATTTTGTACGAGTGACTTCAATTGGCAACGCACTCTGGCAAAGTTGTGGACAACCTCCCACAACGTTTTGAACACATAATGTCATTTTGTTTCTCCAAATATATGTTTACCCTTCATTTGAGATCAAAGGATTTAATCTGTTTGTACATGAAGTGACATTACTCTCAGATATCCATCCGAAAAATAACTTATTATCTTATCTGACACGAGTCATTGATTCGCTTACCGCAGTCATGTGATGTTGACATATTTTGTTTATATCACACGGAAAAGCCGCGATATATGGATAGAGAAGAATTTTCGTTTAGACCTTTGGTAAACAATGAAAGCGATGCTAAAGAGAGATTGTATTATGAAGTCATAATAAGAGAACGATTGTATATTACGACGTCACAATGACTTGTCAACATTTTCTAATCGAGCTCAGAGAGGCTGAAAGTATAAAGATGTGTTACTTTTGTAATATAATGTATGTTCCCTCGATAGCAATGTGATAACATGTAAAAGCTGGACCCAACAATGAAACATATCAGATTTTCTTGCCATGTATTTAAAGATATTGCATGCTCTATCTTCGATTCAATGTTATCGATACAGTGTTGATTTAACATTTAGGGCATATATTTTGTTATGATTGCTCCGGATCACTGCATTTGTTCGGTATAATGTCTCAATATGTATTACATTCTTTCAATTAGTATTGTATAAATGTATTCCCGACTATAACGGGTACTCTTACTCGTTGGAGCTCATTTCTGTAATATTTGTTGTAAATATTGTACACAATTCTGTAACTCATTCTTTCGTGTGCTTGTATTTAGATTTTCTACCTAACCTAACAAAAACAGTATGTCCTCTTTAAACATCATTACTCCTCATAATTCATCTAACAAAAATTGTTTCAACAATGTATTTCTACACATATCATATACGTTTGTGTTTAAATCAGAGATATCCATCACCAATTCACGGTTGACTTAGAACACGTTAAAGAAAGCAAGACAATTCTAAAAAGTTATAGCATGGACCCTATGGTTATAGCATCACGGCAGCTTATTATAGGAATTTAGAAATGTCACATTGCAGTGTTCACCTATCACAATGAATTCAAAGAACCACATCTGCCTTCAACTAATCAAATGGCTGGAATTGTTTGGTTCATTTTGTATTATGTGCTCATTCAGCCGTGAAGTGATGGATATGTCAGGTTTTTATACAAAATGTGAATGATAACTATTTATATTTTTTTCGAACAGACTTGTCAAAAACTCTTTGGTCAATACAGTATGAGTTAGGCTACATGGCTGTTATGGTGCATGCTTTTAAACGTTGCGAAGGAAAACATATCACAGGTCTGTACAAGTTTTCCTCCCCCTTTTATTAATAATGTAACGTGTGTTAGCTTTGTATTGGTAATCGATACTTGCTGAGTTTCAATTGGGAGTGTTGTTTTGTTGTCTAATGTATCTTGCTATTGTATTCATTACACGTAGTTATAACGTGTTTTTTTAAATAAACCTTGTTTAATTCAACTGATTTGATATGTCTCGTGTTGACTTAATTGATTGGCGATGTCGTTTTGTTGAAATTAATAATGAATAATGCATATCTATAAGATGTTTTTAATTTTGTTTAAATAGTCTTCTGGGATTGAGTAAAATTCGAACTGAAGTCATCACCTTTAGTTTACAGCAGCAATAACAACAACAACAACACAAACAACAGCAACATCAAGAACGACAACAAAAACAGCAATATCGACTACAAAAACATTACAGCCTTGGAAAAAATCTTAGACCAAGCACTTTTTAATAATTTGTTTTTAAGTTTTACACTATTTTGTCCATTTTATAATATTTTAAAGTAAAATTAGTTAATGTCATATCAAAAGGGGTATACGCAATTTCCTGCCTTCAATTTTGTCTATTCCTTATATGTACATTAAAGGCATGGGTTTTATGTACATTTTTTAACATCAAGTACATTTTTTTTCAAATTTGTTCATGTACGTTGTGATTATACTTTATAAAGTCTCTCCAGGTCTTAGTGTGATTTGTATTAGCAATTTGATTCTTGGTGAAGGGTGCCAAGTGGCATTAAACTCTGTTGGAAAAGCAAATAATATTTGCATATTGACTGCCTGTGCTTTATCAGTATACCAGGATAGAGGCCATCTTCACCTCGTTTTACTTCTTTGATAAGAGCAATTGACTGTCACTTGGCAACTCTAATCAAGAATTAATTTACTCATAAACAAGCCCCAAAAAGAATGGAAATATATTTCTACGATATAAGCACTACAAATCATTAAATGTTCTAGTATGCATTGAAAATATGTGTATAAAACCCATAACTTTTTATGGTAAAAATCCATGCAATTATTAATGAAATTCGTGTTTTCTTCAAATTCAAAATTTGTTGAAGGCATTCCTAATCCCATGGACATACCACCTTTGACATTTTATGAACTTTTGTTTCTTTAAAATGTTATTAAAATGACAAAATAGTGCAAACAATCTAAAAAATTGAGCCAAAAGTGCTTGGTCTAATAATTTTTTCCAAGGCTGTATGTATGGACGAGCGTTGCATTGATAATTTCCATTTCGCTTACAGCAATTTATTATCTACATCCAAACGCTATGTTACAATAATATTTGTACATGTTGATAGCATAACCATGACTGTTTTTTTGTTTTAGTTTGTTCGTCGTTAATAATAATGACATAAATATATGTTTGCTTATACTTTACAAAAAATATATGTATACAAGTACTGCTCATATTTTCGATGATATACAAACATGCCACAAGAGAAAAGTACTTTAAATCATACTTGTTAATACGTAGGTCCCTATTATATGTGACTTCTTTGCCATTGATTGATTGGTTGCTTATTTGATTTTTTATTAATCATTAATCGATTGGTTGATTAAGGTAATGCTTAATAAGTAAGTTTATTGATTGATTGATTGATTTAAATACTTGTTCACCCATACATGAATTGATTGATGGCCTGATCCGTTGATTGTTTCGTTGAGTATATGATTTCTTGTGTTTGTAATTGTTTGGGTGGTTTATTGCGTGATTGACCGACTCATAGATCGATTAATTGGTTGATTTATTAATTGACTAATATAGTGAGTGGTTCATTGATCGGCTGAGTGCGTGAGTGAGGGATAGCTCGATTGATTGCTTGATTGGATGATTGCTTTGCGGTTGAACAATAAGATGATATTTCGAATTTGTTGTCCAAGAACCGAACATCCCTCTTTTGATTAACAATCACAATATATACAAACAATACAATAATACAAATGTAACAAACAATGTTCATATACTTTCAAGTATAAAATATACATAACCTATAAACCCGTTCCCAACGAGTTTATGAAATCCCCGTAGACTTTGTACACAACCTACACGGTTTCCGTGGTCAAGGGGTTTATTTGGGCGAAACAAAACTTTATTGTAGTTAAATAATAATTAATGCACTGTTAACTCTAGGAAGACTAATGTTTAACTGTTGTATCATAAACATAAATACAATATTTTTGGCCAAGACAATAATGTTATATACAAGTGCAGCCATAAACAAAGATATGGAAAATCAGATACTAAACAAACATGTAAGAGATATTTGTACAACTTGTAAGGCATTTACACATTGATAATATAATAATACATACCATACGCGATGTCCATAATTTTTATATAAATGTTATCATTGCATCTTATTTATTTACAATTAATGACAAGTAATGTATATATACATTACATATAATATCATACAATCAGTATCATCATAGGCTCCACAGATGTATGTCACTTTTCTTTTTTATTTTACGCTGCTAACTGTGTTTACAATATACGGATTTGTTCATCTGCTAACAGATATATTTTGGTATCCATCACATCGTTACAAGAAGGGCATTATTCCATTCACAAGTTATTATTGTCCTTTAAAGGCATCTAGTTATTTTGTTGGCAAGTGCAAACAGTGATGAGTGATTAATAAAACGCGTATTTGAGTGATATAATATGTCCACAAAGTAATGTGTGAACATAACACGTTAATTGGATGTTTCTTGGCTGATATATGAGCAAAAATGCAAAGTGATATTTACTAACTAACTGTACTTAATAGTAAATATAACTGTACTTACTTTGTACACGGCATGAAATTATCCCGTAGACAATCTCATATCCGACACTTCAGTCGTAAATATCTTTTGAACGAAAAGGAAATTTGAAGAAGAAAAAACCGAAACCTGTGCCGTACTTTAATTGTTAAAATGAATATAAGGTATGAGAGAACCAGAGGAGATCCAAGTAAGTTTTCAGGATTCGGACATATTAGTCGAGTTAAAAAAAAAAACGAAACCTGTACCGTACTTTAATTGTTAAAATGAATATAAGGTATGAGAGAACCAGAGGAGATCCAAGTAAGTTTTGAGTAATCGGACATATTCGTCGAGTAAAACAAAAAAGATCGTCACATGTGGCATGTCTTTTCAAAGTCACGAATATCCATTATAATGTCCGTGAAAACATCACAGGGCAAACAAAAGCGAGGCCGACCAAAAGAAACATGGAGACGCACCATTCAAAAAGACTTGAAAGGAAGAGGATTCTCCCTCAACACAGCCCCCCACGTAGCAGCAGATAGAGCCAGATGGAGATCCCTCCTGTCGCCTCAAGCGCCTGATGGCACAGACGAGGATTGAGTGATAACATCAATACCCATGGGAAGTCATCTTTTACAAGATGGAGATAACTGAAATGTGATCCTAAATATATTGTATAACAATTATATACACCCTAGCCAGTCTCGATAAACCGACATTCACTTTTTGCTAAATTTGTGTGAATTGGCGTGAATATTCGTCAACGTGAGTGTTTGTTCAGGTGTCATCATACTATATCGCTCATTTCGCTTTACTCCAAGGGATGTCTGAGTTGACGTGGATATATATTTGCTAAGGATTTGTCCAGGGACTTAACCATTCGCTTTTGCATGTTTTTTTATTTGTTTTTATTTTATTTGTTTTTACTGAAGTTGTCTCAGTTGAAGGGGATATTCGTCAGCTTGATGGTTTGCTTAGGCGTCATCACCATGCCACTCACTTCCCCCCCCTTTACTGTCATGCCTGTAGGCGTGGTAAGATATCTCAAGCTGCAGATGCCTCGTTTACTCAAGAAAATGTTTTTGTAGGTGTTGAGTTTCGGCAAAGTGGGGGTTTGTCCAGGGTCTAAACCATTCGCTTTCGCTTTTGCTTTTTGCTGAAGTTGTCTCAGTTGGCGTGGTTTTTCGACAGCGTGAGGGTTTGTTCAGGTGCCTTCATCGTGCTACTCGCCTTTACGTTGCAGCAGATGTCACGTTAACTAGAAATATTGGTCAGGGATGAGAGTTTGTTGAGGGTCTTAACATTGTCACTCCATCGCTTTCGCTTTTGCTTTTTGCTAAAGTTGTCTCAGTTGGCGTGGATGTTCGTCTTCACGGTGTCACTTACCTCCATCCTTGATATGGGCATAATAGGTATGGTAAATGTCTCATTTGCTGTAAATGTCTCATATGCTCAAGAATATGTATCAGTTGGCGTGGATATTCAACAGCGTGAGGGTTTGTTCAGATGTCTTTGGCGTGCTTCTCGCTTTCACGTGCAGTAGATATCCTGTTTGCTGTCGATATTAATGTCAGGGGTTAGAGTTCGACCAGGGTAATAACCTTGTCACTCCATAGCTTTCGTGCTTTCTTTTTGCTGAAGCGGTCTCAGTTGGCGTGGATGTTCGACAGCGTGAGAGTTCGTTCAGATTTCTTCGGCGTGCTTCTCGCTTTCACGTTGCAGTAGATGTCCCGTTTGCTGTCGATATTTCTTTTGTTATAATTGTTCAGGTTCTTAACAATGTCACTCCATTCGCTTTCGCGTTTTTTTTCACTTCCCCCATACTTCCCCCTTTCCTATCATGCATGTAGGTGTGGTAAGATATCTGCTGCAGTAGCCTCGTTTGCTCAAGAAAATGTTTCTGTAGGTGATGAGTTTCGCCAACGTGGGGTTTGTCCAGGGTCTAAATCATTCGCTTTCGCTTTTGCTTTTGCTGTAGATATCCCGCTTGTTATTGATATTCGTCAGGGTAAGAGTTTGTTCACCCCATCGCTTTTGCGTTTGCTTTTTGCGAAAGTGGTCTCAGTTGGCGTGGATATTCGACTGTGTGAATGTTTGTTCAGGGGTCTTCACCGTGATACTCGCTCTCACGTTGCAGTAGATGTCCCTATGTCGATATTAATGCCTGGGGTGAGAGTTTGTTTAGGGTCTTAACAATGTCACTCCATCGATTTCGCTTTTGCTTTTTACCGAAGTTATTTCAGTTAGCGTGGATGTTCGACAGCGTGAGGGTTTGTTCAGGACTGTGTCGTTACCGCGCTACTCGCTCTTACGTTGCAGTAGATGTCCCGTTTTCTGTCGGTATTAATGTCAGGGATGAGAGTTTGTTCAGGGTCTTAACAATGTCACTCCATCGCTTTAGCTTTTGCTTTTTGCTGAAGTCGTCTCAGTTGGCGTGGATGTTCGACAGCGTGAGGGTTTGTTCAGGGGTCTTCACCGTGCTACTCGCCTTCCCGTTTGATGTGGAGGATTTCTTGCTGTTTTTCACCCTGTAGTCGTCCAGTTTGCTATGGGTCACCGACCAACGACGCTTCTTTCTCTGGAAGGCGTGCTCAACCTAGACATCAAATATCACAACAGACATGTTTACGTGTATTATCCCGTTCAGGGCCTCGTTTCAGAAAGAGTTGCGATCGATTGTACAGTTAATTAATAATTAAAATAGCTTGCATGTATATTGCGCTTAATATTACAGGGTTTCTAAGCGCAAATTAGTATCATTGCCCAAGGTCATCAGGTATAGTTCAAACCCACACAATGATATTGCGTACGTGCTCAACTCCCCGGGAACACACTAGCCATATGCTGCCAATGACGCGAAAGCTAATTAACACCCGACCATGGAACCCATTCATATACCTGGGTAGAGAGCAACAATTGTGGATTAATTGTGTTGCTGATGGACAAGGTTGCAGTAAAGTTGCAGTCAGAATTGCTAGTCAGAAAAAATGCACATTTGAGCAAATCAGATTTGTGCATTCAATCATTTGATCTGATTTGCAATTAATTGTAACTTTACAATCGAATGCAAATATTTCTGCAATGGGGCCCTGGACCGATCGATTTTTACCTTAGCATGAATTTTCTATCAACCTTAGCCCGAGTAATTTTGGGGACCTGTCCAGAATGAACTGTACAATAAACTGTACAAACTCTGTAGGTGCACATTTGTTTTAAGCCCACCGCACAGAGCACTATCAGATGTTGATCCAAACAACTATTGCTTATCGGAACTAAAATCTGCTGCATAATTCAGATCCTTAAGTAATTCTGTTCTCATGAGAACGGATCGTTTAGTGTGTGACGAGCTTCATTATACAATTGGAAAGTTTATCATTAAGCATGATAATGTCATATGTATTGCGTTGCCTACCTCAGAGTTACGGACGAAGTGAACAAGGAAGATGAAGACTCCTTGTAGAGAGTTGAGGACGATGAAGATATACTGGAAGACCAGAGTAGCTCCCCCTACGGCGAGTAGTCCAAACACCCAAGTGAGCCCCATGATAGGTAGCAGCAACATCAGACCCTTCATGCCATGCCTATAAGACAAACATAATAAATTCAAACATATAAAGAAACTGACCAGAAATTTGATATGACTGAAAAAAGAGCAAAGAAAATGGGATTCCAGCGGGATTCGAACACCGCTACACCGGCGCTCTTACCGAATGAGCTATAGAAACATTTTGTTCGGTGTTCGTCCGAGAAACCCCTTAGTGTTTAGATGTTTAGTTGCAATTTATATCGTGTTCATGTTTGGGTGTAGTTCACACTAAACCTACTGTCCACGGGAACCAGTCCCGGTGGGTCCTGTATTCCCTCTTTGGGTATTGCAATATCTAGTTGGTATCTAACTCACTTGACTTTAGTGGTAACGTCACTCTGAAGGGCGGGCCCTCCAGCCAGCTTGGTGATCTGATACACGACTCGTGACGTCACCATGAAGTTGAAGACGATGACAAGACCGACGGGAACTAGGAAGTACAGGAGACTGAGGTCCTTGGGGTCCGTGGTCGTATCAAGTCTCAGGAAACAGCTGTATGACATAAAGGAAGATTGATAGAGAGGGAGATAGAGAGAGAGAGAGAGATACAAATCAAGAGAAGGGAGAGATTTAAGCACATGTTTTAACATCATGAACATTTTAGGTAAGTAGATGAGTCCTGGTCACCTGAAATGCACACATTTTTTTTTTTCTACGACCGCTTGCTCGTCACTTAATAATGTATTCATTGATTTTGATTGTAGAAACAGCATTGAGTGTGCTTCCTCATCTAATTTAAAATCGTATTCACTTGGGTTTTCAATTCAATTTATTTGAATTAAATTTATTTCAACATCTCTTTTAACCAACATTGATCACTTTATCGTACGTTACAACAAATTAATATGCATAGATTTCAATATAACTTGTACATCGTGTATGATAAACCCCTCACAAAAAGTTCCGCAATTCAAGTTTGAGCGTTCATATCTCTCCTATTACTTTATAGCCGTTCATTAATTTGGTATCATTGGAAAGCTTGTATTCTCCCCTTTACATTGATATGAAATCTACTATGAATATTTTCTCATGGAATGTGCATGACACCCGAATATGGGCCAAATTCAAAAGTGAAATGTTGCAAAATGCATCGATATTTTCAACAGTGTACCCTCCTTTTGTTGGGAGAATAAAGTGTTCTGAATGATGTTCAGTCGGTCATGCGTGAATGTCAATAGCGTTTTATCAGTTTTTTTGGAGGATGAAATATGCCTTCATGATTATGAGGTGGTGCAATAAAGTTTTTGTTTGTTGTTAGGAAGATGTATTTTGTTTTATTGACTAATTGAGAAATTATCATTATGTTCCATATGTACACAGAATTTGGCAAACCGTTCCGCAATTCAAGTTTGAGCGTTCATATTTCTCCTATTACTTTATTACTGTTCATCAATTTGGTATCATTGGAAAGTTTAGTTTTACCCCTTTACATTGGTATGACATTTGTTATCATTATGTTATCATGGAATGTGCATGACATCCGAATAAGGGGCTAAGTCAAAAGTGAAATGTTGCAAAATGCATTGATATTGTCAAAATGATTTATCATGTCATTTGGAGAATAAATGATATGTTGAATGAGATTGAGGCGATCATGCATGATTTCAATGGCGTATTACCATTACCCTGGAGGATGGAATGATTTCGAAGTGGTCATGAATACAATAATGACTTATTCTGTTGTTTGGACAATGACAAGTGACGTTTATACTGTAATTGTGGTGGATTTTGTGTAAACTTGGACAAATTACAAACTTGCAAAAATCTGTGTAAAGTCAAACATAACAATAATTTCTCAATCAGTCATTAAAACACATAACATATTCATTACAACATACACAAACGTTATTGCACCACCTCAAAATCATAAAGACACATTTCATCCTCAAAAGAAGGGAGGGTACACTGTTAACAATATCAATGGATTTTGCAACATTTCACTTTTGACTTTGCCCCATATTCGGGTGTCATTCCATGATAAAATATTCATAGCAAATGTCATATTAATGTAAAGGCAGGAATACAAGCTTTCCAATGATACCAAATTCATGAACGGTAATAAGGTAATAGGAGAGATATGAACGCTTAAACTTGAATTGCGGGTTTTTTTTGTGAGGGGTCTATGTAGGAGATGTGGATCTAATTTGGATATTAAAACGTTTTTCGGGCACATTTGTTTATTGAATGTAATGGAGAAAACAAAATGCACAAAGACATATATGAATTGGATGAATGTTTGCCGTCGACCCCTACACCCCCCCCCCCCCCCCCCCCCGCCCCTCAGTGAGGATTTAAACTCCTTTAATGAGGAACATTGAATTATATAATTGGGTAAGGATTTCCATACATTAGGTGCCCCATATTTATGTGCAAGTAATTTTGTTAAAAAATTATATTCGCACGTAGACCTACGAGTTTGATAACTGTGTATAAGTATTCGTATCATTACGCAAAATATAGTGTCTTTAATTGCAAATAAATGAGATTTATTTCAAATTATACTTAATGTTGTTGTTTGGAACACATTCATAAGGACACATCAAGAAGATACTTAGCCTGCACAAAACATCAGATAATGAGTTATAAACACCCACGTTTCAAGTTTACATTTTCTGCTCTACTACTAATGAAAGAATGATATTAAACTAATTATAGTGTCGGTTTAAATAAAGCTCCTCACGAACCCTACAGTGCTGCATGCTTAGACTGTTTTGTCAAAAGAGCTGAAAACATAAGTTATATCATAACATAAGGGGAAGCAGATACGAAATGGCTGCACGAAAGGCGGTTAATTTAGTAGTACGATTCCTTTGGGAAAAAAGTCATGAACATATTGTCATTAATACAGTGTTTGACCTTTTGAGATTGGTGTTATCCATACTGTATATGCATACAAAATCATTGCACAATGCTTTGAAGAACTAAAATACTTGTACTTACAGGTTATCATCTCCCAATTCGCCTTTATATACACCAACAAGCACGATGGTCAACAACAACGGGATTCCTGCAGAACATATAGAAAGGAAATGTTTGAAGGGAAATAACGTTTGGAAAATCAAATACTCATGGTTATAAAGGCTTGATAAGTACAGACAATCAGTCCCCATGCAAGCACGATGGTCAACAACACTGGGATACCTGTAGACAAATAATATAAGTCACGGAAATGTAATGTTCGGACTTAGGAAAATTAAGTTTCGACAATCAACTATACGCATCGTCAATAAGACGAAATGAATGGTTCTAAAGGCTTGATAAGTACAGGTTATCAGTTCCAATGCACTTTTACAGCAATAAGCACGGTGGTCAACAACACTAGAATTCCTGCAGAAAAGATGATGGAGAGGCAATGGTCAAATTGGAATTACATTTGAATATTTGTTGCAATTATAGTTGGTTGCCTTTCCTGTTCAACACAATTCAATTTTGTGTGTGTATCCATTCTACTCCCGGTTATGTTAAAATTAATGTTTTAGTTGTATTCCTTGTTAAAGGGGTAGTACAGTTTTGGTAAGGCTCAACTTTAGTAACCAAACATGGACAGTAACATTATATATAAAACTAATAGTTTCAACTCCACCATGCTCGAAAGGTATACAAAATTACGACTACGTAAAAAGCCCGTTATCATTAAAAAAAAGAGCCATTAAAACTCAAGAGAGCGCTCTCTAAAAAGGCATTGGTTTCAACCATTTTTCATACAAAATTATGCATGTGATGTTTTATTGAAATAATGATTAAATAGAGAGATCATCAACAACTATTTACAAAACGCTTTTGAAAATTTTTGAAAAAGTGCAAGCATTTTTAAAATTTTTTTGCAAAATTCACCTAATTATTTGGGCCCCAAATAATTATACGTTCAAATATATTTATTTATATTTTAGCCGTTTCTGGGCCGATTTTGACAAAATAAAGTTAATTCTACCATTAAAATTGCATGTTCTCGCAAATTCGACTCTCAGTTTTTCATTACCTCACAAAAAAAATTGTGAAGAGCAGCGCCCTCTGTACCAAAAATAAACTACCCCTTTAAATGATGGTGGTATATTTGTCTTTTTCCGTTGGAAATAAAATAATTAAATACAAACTTGATAATAAACATTCTATTTATTAACGCGGTCAAAGAAGGGGTAAAGGGAGCAGTACTTACCCCACCCACACGGCAGGTAGTATGTAATCTTTCTCCTCCCGGCGTTCCATACAACAAACGTGAGAAGGTAGAGGTGTACGCCCTCTATCGCCATCCAGCAGAACATGGCGAGGAAGAAATAGTAGACGAGCGCAGCTACCACCGTACATGGTACCTAGTAACAACAACAGTAATGGTGATGATGATGATAATACAATTCATAATGATAGTACTGCTACTTCTACTAGTAGGCCTACTACTACTACTACTACTACTACTACTACTACTACTACTACTACTACTACTACTACTACTACTACTACTACTGCTGCTACTACTACTACTACTACTACTACTACTACTACTACTGCTACTGGTACTACTACTACTACTACTACTACTACTACTACTGCTGCTACTACTACTACTACTACTACTACTACTACTACTACTTATACTACTACTACTACTACTACTACTACTACTACTACTACTACTACTACTTCTTCTACTACTACTACTACTACTACTAATTCTACTACTACTACTACTACTACTACTACTACTACTACTACTTCTACTACTACTACTACTACTACTACTACTACTACTACTACTACTACTACTACTACTACTACTTCTACTACTACTACTACTACTACTACTTCTACTACTACTACTACTACTACTACTACTACTACTACTACTACTACTTCTACTACTACTACTACTACTACTACTACTACTACTACTACTACTACTACTACTACTTCTACTACTACTACTACTACTACTACTACTACTTCTACTACTACTACTACTACTACTACTACTACTACTACTACTACTACTACTACTACTACTACTGCTACTACTTCTTCTACTACTACTACTACTACTACTACTACTACTACTACTACTACTACTACTACTACTTCTACTACTACTACTACTACTACTACTACTACTACTACTACTACTACTACTACTCCTACTACTGCTACTATATTTACTTCTTCTTCTACTTTTTGTCATTTCTTTTCATGAACTTACACTACCTCTCCTACTACACTTTTAAATAAATATGATTTTTTTTAAATATCGAACTAGTGTCTTTATCGTAAGTGAATTTGAATCGATTTTAAGCCAGTGAAGAGATTTTTGTTTTAATTATTTCTCTACAAATATGGACATGTTGATATAAACCCACAGGAGCCTGGTTTTGTGAGAGCTGGTCACACCAAGGAGTGGAATCTATCACCTTCTTAATTGCTCACATATTTAAGAGAGGTGCGTTACATACCGTCCCGGGAGTGGCAGCGTCCATGCACAGGAACGTGATCTCTGCGATGCCCACAGCCAGCGCTAGATTGCCGTGGATCAGGATTATGTCACTCTTCAATCTGAGCAAGTAAAGATATACAATGTGAAGAATTAGACGTGATAACATTAAACACATTGATATAGCAACTATGGGTCACTTCCTCGCCGCCCCCAATCATGTGACAACCCCGCCTCACCCCCCCCCCCCCAAAAAAAAAAAAAAAAAAAAAACACAACACAACAACTTAAAAACTATTTTAAAAAAAGGAAAAGAAACATACAAAATAATACAGAAAAAATACAAACAACAACAAAACGCATTAGCCTTGGAGTAACAGTTCTTGAAAATTAGGAAATCAAGAAGGGCCGAGCTGGCGGTGAAATTAGGCTCAATGTCAGCGGCATGCAGAAACGCTGCAACCTATACTTCTGCATTTAACGGTACAAAAGTTATGAGTTTTCCACACAAACCCCTTTTTAAAACACTATTTCAACACAACTGAGCAATTAGTTTTGCAAATAAAGATACTTTAGGTAATATTCCTATAGGATTTATCGGTCAATTTCGTAAGCTTTTCATTCGTTTTGATACAAATGTCATTCAAATTCGCGAAATACGGCTGTCGGCTTGTAAATTTCATTCAAAATTGCACTTTTTTCATTTGATTTACTTATTTGTTCAATGGATTTAGCACTTGTTTCATTCAATTTAATAACCGCTTACAAATGCGCAGTTTGCATTCATTTTCGTCAACAATGGCAAATCGGACGTCCGGACCATTCAATTTCACTTTGGGTCATTCTAAATAAAAAAGTTTTCATTCATATTGGCCTATCTTTACAAACCTATGGTATACATGGTATATTCACATGTTTCTCATCTAAAATTAAACCACATGAGTTATATAACATGTATTGTCATCCTTGGTCAATATCTGGTGATGTGTTTTTAGTTATTGAGATGTGTAGATGTGTAGCGTGATTGTGCTTGTTACTGTATGTGATCGTGATCGTGATCGCGATTGTAATTGAGATGGTGATTAAGATTGTGACTGAGATGGTAATTGTGACTGTGATCACGATCGTGATTGGGATTGTGATTCAGTGTGATGGTGATTCCGATTTTGATTGTGATTATGATTGTGATTTAACTTATACTCATAGATTGTTCTTAACATGTTCAATACAGACTAAATATAATTTACACAAATATAAATGGCCTCAAAGAGATTACGAACATCGAATAAATTATCAGAAACAAAACCAAACAAAACATGAAAATAAATCAATGTATATAGTATTGATACCCCCACCCCCCCCCCCCCCCCCACCATGCCACTCCAATAAATACAACTGTAGTCTGTAAACACACACTTTGCATGCACTTATATCATTGCATATTCATAAAAAGACACTTGCTTAGTTCCATGCTAATTCTATATCGATGATGTGGCTAGGTTATATCTACTCAACACATGATCGTTCAGTTGCTAAATAGAGTTAATTTAGTGGGTATACACCCCTAGTGAGGACAAGTAAAATGTTTGTTGCTTACCAAACCGTACAATTTGAAATGGATTTAGCATGGAACTAAGCTTGCGGGGTTCTATGATCATACCGGGTGAGATCAACATGTTTAATTTGTCTGCAAAACGTGTGAAATTGTATGGAAAGAAACGAATTTGAATTCACGGAAGACGTTATTACGTAATCGCGAATCGTCTTGCTTTAAATTGAATGCAAATTTTACGAAAAAGAAGCACGTTTTAATTCGAATGAAAACAAAATGTTTTTGAATTATCGTTTCATGAATTCAAATGCTAAAAAACGAATTTGAACGAAAAAAAAAACAGCCGCGGTGACAGAATCGGCGAAACTGAATGACCATAAAATGAATTTGTTCGGCTTACTTACGAAATTGACCGTGAAATCCTATATTATTTGGAAGAGGATAAACTTTCACCTGAGTATTGCGTAACCGAAACACGTGAAGAAGCAAGCCACGATGGAGAAGCTACATCCGATCCATGTAAGGGATTCCATCGCTATTTGGTTTGTCATGGACATCTGTAAAGGTGAGATGTTACAGTGTTGAATAATTAAGATGATCATAATAATAATATTGATAATAATAGTAATAATAATAATAATATGAATTAAGGTTATCCAATTCATTTTAACACTTTTGTCGTTCAAGTTCGTCCCGAGAAGTCGATAATGTGCCAATGCCAACTTGAATTTCGTCTATTGTCGACCAATCTAAAAATAAATTCATTCAATTTAGTCATTTGTCACACATTTTCATCCAGTACAATTCAAATTCGTCAGTCACAGATGTGTTCAGCAACTGTGCCGACGAATTTGAATTGTAATTGACGAAAATGCGTGACGAACAAGTAAATTGAATGGACTTTTTGTGAAATTGGTCGACAATAGACAAAATTGAAGTTGGCATTAGCACATTCTCGGCTTCTTGGGACGAAATTAAATGACAAAAGTGTTAGAATGAATGGGAAAACCTATAATTTCCATTCATTTTTTTCATTCAATTTCATTAATTTGTAGTTCAATTTCGTCCCGAGATACCAACAGACCGTAAATCCCAACTTCAATTTCGTCAATGATCAATCTAATTCGTCATTTGTCAATCAATTTCAAACACTTCGCATTCAAAATCGTCAATTGGCATTGAAATTCGTCTCCGCCGCTGAGCGAGTGGTGAATGTTAAGACCAAATTCGTCTTTGTTCAACCAATTTTGTGAATTTGTCATTCAAATTCGTCGCATGGTATGGCCTTATATGCCTGTCTGTGTCATGACTATGTAGATGGTATAGATGGGTATGTATGTGTGTGTGTATGTGTGTGTGTGTGTGTGTGTGTGTGTGTGTGTGTGTGCGTGCGTGTGTACATAATATTATTGTTTTATATTATTTGTATGTATGTCTTGAAAAAGAATTTAATGTAATTTGTTGTAAACATGCTTGTGGGCGTGTTGGTGTGCATATGTGCAAATGATTCAGTGTTTGTGAGTGTGTGCGTGTGTTTTGTGCGTTTGTTTTCGAGTGTATACATGTGTATGTTACCCCCTAAATGATTAATGTTACAATTTACAATTACATCAATACAATATAAAACAGAACATTACAGTGTAAATACATAGGACGAATTTAAATAGAGTTTTAATGAAATTGATTGCCAATTGACGAAATTGCTTTCGCTTTTATATGTTCAGCAACTGTGACCGACGAATTTGATTTGCAATTGACGAAAATGTGTGACTAATGACTAAATTGTGTGGTCTTTGTGTTAAATTGATCGACGAAAGACGAAATTGAAGTTAGCATTTCCGCTCTGGTGGTTCCTCGGGACGAATTTTAATTACATATTAATGAAATTGAACGACAAAAGTGTTAAAATGAATGGAAAATAATAAAATCGATTATAAGAAGTACTTGGTTCAGGCATACCTCGGAGTAAACTGGAACGACGAGCACAGCAAAACTGGTCAGGTGATCACATAGACATGTGACTCTGTTCCCGTCTTGTGACTCTGGGTCGAGAGTACAGCCGGACTGCGACCAATCACTAACATAAAACAAAATAAAAACTTATTACTGATGTTCGCATTAGTAGTTCAATAGATTAAATGTGTATCGTATTCATTAATAGGTGTGCATGTCGACGAGCCCTAAAACGGTGCATGCTACACAAATGACCGTTTGACATGAGCAATTAAACGTTAAACATTGAACATCAAGCACAACCAATAAATACCTTACTGTTTCATTATACTAATGGAATGTTATTTTATTCATCTGCAATTCAGAAGAATGAAGAAATCGTGAATTATTCAACCGGGTGAGAGTTCTATAATTGCACTATACATTCACTATTATAGCATGACTATTGTGACATGGGTTATACATCCTTAGATTCAAAACGCCATGTGACTGATAGATTAATTTCAATTAAGAAATAATCCGAATATTTCCTTACCTCTCGGTGTAGTTCCAGAACTTACAGACCGTCATGTTTAACTGTGTCTGCATAAGAAACCAGAATATGACAGTGATACGTACTTTCCTCAAACATGCCAAACGTTTTGTGCGACTAGAGAGTTGGTTAATATCATTAGAGGACAATTATTTAAAATCATATGGACAGGAAAGTAACCAAAAGTAGTTCATGTCTACCTCTACTTGTACTGCCCGATATGCAACCCGCTATCAAATTGTGCTGTAATGTAGCAGTCACACCGCCAAACCGAATCCAAACCGACACGAGACCGAACAATTAGAGGACTTACTTCGGGGACGTTTGGGGTGCTAGCGGTTTGGTGTCGCAGTGGTATCGGAATTGTCGGTCTCTTTTGTTGTGACTGCTAACCCCAATTCGGGCTCCTGTCGGTCCCCGATAAAGTGGAAGTTTGATCTGGTTTTGGTTTAGATTCGGTTTGGCAGTGTGACTGCTACAGTATATCTGGTAGTGGAGGGGGTGTAATTGTTGCAGAAAGAGTTGCAATCAGACATGGTGCGCACTTAAACCATTCAGATCGTCGCTTTTATTTACATTATCTGACTTGCAATTAATCGCAACTTTATCATGGATTGGACGCTTTTTTTGTAACATCCCAAGACATGTTTAAAGAAGGTTGCACGTCGGGCAAAATAAGTAAAAGAACAACATTTGAGGAAGGCTGACATCAACAGAAAAAACGTGTCTGGGAGCCAATATGACATACTCTATATGGCTTGATGTAATCCAAACGCTCATAAGCGTATGATATAGTGATGATGATGATGAGGATGATGATGATCATGACGAAGATGATGATGACGATGATGATGATGATGCTGATTATTATGATATAGCCTACTTATAATGATGATGATGCTGATGATTATGATATACTTATAATGATAATGATGATGGTAATGATGACAAGGATGATGATGATGATGATGATGATGATGATGATGATGATGATGACAGTAACGAAGGGGGAACATAGCATCACGCTTTATTTGAAAGTGGCATTGTTTAAAAACCCACGTTCTAACCACAGTTAATCATTTAGGAATACAACCAAATTACCTGTCAAAATCTGAGTCTACCTTTTCAAAACCAATATGTGCACTTTAAAGACCGTGTATGCGTATGGCATTGTTTGCCAATTCAACGTGTTATCAAATGTGACCTCACACCCACAAAACGACCAATAAGTCAGGAAAATTATTGTGCTAATTTTTACATGACAGTAAAGTAGAAGTTAATACATTTAGAATGGTATATAATTTGTCATATTTGGACTAAGCAAACCCTCTCAAAATGAGCAGCCAATATTTTGGAACATGGCTGAATCAGTTTTAAAGTTAGGGAGAAAACGGGCCGTTTCAAAGATCGGCGTCCATTCAAGCACTGTAACCTGATCATATTTATTTGATTAAAAATCATATTAAACGCGATTTCTGATGCTCAAATTTTCACAAAAGGTAGAGTTATGATACCCTCATTCAGGAAATACCAAAATCCTGAATTTCATATTTTAAACAAATTTAAATTTGGCTATATCAGCTAATAACAGACAAACTACCACGGCGACATAACGGTCGTTTTGTGATGTAAGGTCACAAATAATGATACTTAAAGTGATCTAGTGTTTTTGTTGATATATTATGAAACCTGTTCTCGAATATGTGAACTGAGTGATGTGTGAAATTTCAATGTTAAATTGTCATATGTCATATGACCGAGTAATGAGCAGAAATGCAGAGTTCGGCAATTGCGAACATATTGAACAACGCTCGCATACCTGGTTGAATTTCAAGTCGAAAGAGATCGAAATATTTTTGGTGAACTTCTGCTGAGGTCCAGCTGTCAAAAGCCCGACACTTATCAATGGAGAGGCGACCGTTGCACTGTTAAAAAGATATGGATGGAAATGTGTGTTAGCATGAACGTTCAACTGATCCACGTGTTCAGTTCAGTTCGGTTTTATTTTTTATTTCTTACACACATTTCAAATAATACAAAACAAACCAGGATGACTCTTAAATACAAACACTTGGTTTATAACTTAAATGACGGAAAGAAATAAAGCAGTTATACATGCAGTATTGATTTATGTAATTTATTTGCTATAATTCTTAATGATTTTGTATTTATATGTATTTATTACTTATTTTGTACCCGATTTATCGATTCACTCCATAACATGAAAACAAAGAGGAAAACTGGTTGTCCTGCACAGATCAGAAACAAATGAATCACGAAAACTGAATAGCTTACCGTTAAAATTATTGTCATTTTATTTTGCAGTGCGGACCACTAGTATTACTGACAGATCATCTGTGTTATGGCCCCACAAAACGGAACGGGGCACTTCCCAAAATATAGTAACAAAATATTGATCGGATAGGGAATCTTTTCTTATACAAAACGATACGAAGAACAATCCATTTTGGTCGTTTAGTTTATGTTTTAGGGCGCTCTGAGTGACAACATGTCAGGTTCCCTTTTTGTCAATTTTACCAAGTCAGGGGCTGATAAATTGCACTAAGTGCCCGTCATATCATCAAATAACCATGCCCATTCTCTCGGAACACAGCTGAATGCACACTTACAATAACGCGCGTATTGCTCGTTGTTCAGTGCTATAACGGGCAGTAAGTGCGATTTATTAGGCACTCTGACTTTACTTGGTAAAAACTTACAAAAATGGGAGCCTGGCATGGTGTCACTCAGAGCGCCCTAAAACAAAATCTACACTGTTCTTGGTATCATGTTTCATTTTTTAATCTGATGGACATAAGTGCCCCTTCCGTTTTGGGGGGCCACCTTGTATTAAGCTACGTTTCTGCCAGACTCATGGGTGTCTATACACCCTTTGACCCCCACCCCTCCATCTACAGTTTTGTCCGGAACGTAAGGTAAGCTCATAGCTATGTGTCATATATACCTTGTTTCATTGTAGCTGCAGTTGGACCTAGCTATAGCCTCAGCGGCGTACGGCAGGTACATGCGGTATGCGGCTTGTGCTCCCAACTCGTGGATGACCTCACACGGGATGTCAACGTCAGATGACGTCAAACCGAGCATGCTACTGCAACTACTTCCTGGGGTCACCCCTGAGGTCACGCCGAGAATGCTGTCGGTTGCGGAAAGTTCGATAGCTGGTGGAAATTGATGTATATAATGAACAATAAAAACGATCTAGCTGGTTGTGATAACTTTCCACTCCTGCATGGCATTCACTTCTGTCAGAAGTATAAAGTCTTACAAAGTGCATGTTTCGTCAATACATGTAATCATTTATAGGTATACAAAAATATATCTTATCATTACAAAAAACAAATAAAAATACCATGACACCCTCTTTAAAGTTTCGTGCTGTCTTTGATTTTAGAAGTCTTTCTGTCAGCCCAGGGGCTAGTATTTTGTTTTTCTATAACTTCTTTAATACGATAAAATCATAAATGCCGAAAATAGGATACTTATACATGTATAACCATCGTTCAATGATCATTGCTCAACATGCTTAAGCCAAAGAGCGCCTACGGTTTGCATAATTGGTGGACCACAAAAAGGGTTTGTGATGGCAGTATGATTTATATTTTCCATATCAATCTCTTCATTGACATGTTCCCCAGGGAGTGGACAAATGTATAGTGTTACATTGCTAGTAGATTGTATCTTATGTCAGATGCAATACTTTAACACCAGACACAATTTATCGTCGGAACACATTATATAGTGTACAGTTAAGAGGCAGCGCTTCTCTTGTCAAACTATCATCAGTAGACAACAAATGGTGAAATCGCTTAGGCAATTATTGCAAATATTATCCAACGATATTGAAAGGTCAGGTCTCGTGTACAAGCTTTCTTGTACACGATGTAATAATGCAATATTATACAGGTACGTGGTGAAAAACAAAACGATTATAATGCTGGTTTCACTTTCCAAGACAGCATGTAATCACTAACCCGCATTTTCCAGTCGTTCTTTTTTATGGCGACGAAGTCGGGACTTAATTTCATCGCGTGCGTGTGTGCGAAATAGGTTCGCGTGCCACATGTTTGTAAGGCACTAAACTACTGCATTAACCCCCATTGTAATGTCTTTATCGTTCCTCTAGCCTCATAAATATAAAATCCTCTTTACACGCAGTGTGCGTGATAAACTGTCCAAGGTCAAGTTTTATTCCATTCGAGAAGAATAAAACAATCCTATATATATTTGTTTAAACCTGTAAAATGTGAAAATTGTTTCATACCCGCATTTGTTCGTTGAATGCCGAATGATGGTTGCCCGCCCTCTACGATGATTCCTGCTGCCTGTTTGACCAGACCTTCCAGCTCTCTTTGTACATCCTCAGCCGTGGATTCGAGCTTCATCTAAAGAGCATTAGATGAAAGTAATAAGTTTGTTGACATGATTGTGCAACAAAATTCGAATGGTTTATAACATCGGTATTTCTGTGATCTGATTTGTTCACTGAACCTTCTGAACCTTCTGAAGTTGTAGTCAGCAGGGCGGTACTCCGCATGTCGCTAACTTTATTAGGGCAGGCAGTGCATGCTAGAGTGTGTGCCTGAAGCTCTCTGCAGATGAAGCTAGCAGAGACTGTTGGTCGAGTGTATTCCACGCTCTACTTGTTCTTGGGAAAAAGGAGTTTTTGTATACATCCTTTCTAGCATAGGGGATTTCTATCGAGTATTGGTGGTTTTTTCTTGTTTTTGACCCCGTTGACATCTTAACATAGTCCTCTTGCTTTAAAGCAACCTTTTCCTTGTGGATTTTGTACAGCATAACTAATCGACTTTTTTCCCTTCTTTGCTCCAATGTCTCCCAGTTTAGGTCGGTCAGCATTTGCGTGACGCTACTGTCCCTCTGGTAATTTCCAGTTGTGAAACGTGCTGCTCTCCTTTGGACTGCTTCCAGTTTATTTATTTGCCCTACTCTATATGGGTCCCAGGCACAGGTTGCGTACTCCAGTACAGGCCTTACTAGTGTTTTATATGCGATGTCTTTTACTTTTCTTGGGCAGAACCAGAGGTTTCTCCTCAAGAAACCTAATGTCCGGTTGGCTTTGAGGACTGTCTTGTCGACCTGATTTGACCACGTCAGTTTGCTGTCTATTTCTATTCCCAGGTATGGATGAGATCTTGCCTGTTGTAAGACTTGACCACAGTCAAGTGTGCAAATTTCATGCTATATGAATGACACGTGACCAATTCAAGAGCAGAAAATTCAAAGTGATAATCGCTCACTCATTGCACTGGCTATGTACACAGTTATTATTATCCACCTGATAAGTAAAAGCTATAACCACACATAATTTACAAACGTAAGACACATTTGGAAAAACCGATAGTTGTGCAATGCTTATATTATACGAATACGGTGGTGAATGTAAGAACCGCTAGATTTCCACTAAAAGGGGCAGAGTGGGGTATTATTTTAAGTTTGTGCACACTTTTACTATATCGAGAATTATCTTTCTAACCATTGAAGCTACCCCCTACAAACCATACATTTCTGGAAAGTTTAGAATATGGGCAATCCAACAAAACTAAATTAAAGACAATTTGACTTAAAATATGAGTTTAAACAGCAATAATATAGAGAAAATACAATTTTTGATTTTTAGCAAGTCAACATTCAAACCGTATCTCCTCAGAGGTTTAGGGGCATATACATTCTACATGTTAAAGATAGATATTATGATGCTATACAAACAAATTAATGATGGCTTTTTACATTATTCAGCTATCTTCATAGTCAAAAGGCAATTTTGCAAACAATAAGAAATGTATATATGAAATGTACATTTGTTGGTTTACAATAGGGTTACCTCTAAAAGCCATCATTAATCTGTTCATCTACAAACAAGGAATAATTCCTCCAAATTTCATTGAATTTGAGTAAATACTTTTCAAGTTTGTAAAATTGTAGTCTAAAAAATCTGATTATCGGCAAATGAGCTTGAAAGGTCATTGTTAGATAAATGTGACATGGATGAACAAAGGGAAATAGCAGGATAAATAGTCAGTGGTTGGTTCAATGGAAGTTTAGGGCATGTTAATCACATAAACTGCCATGTTTATTTTCTGCATGACAATACATGTTGCTGCTTCATTCTAAAAAAAGAGGAACACAATTAGGATGGTAACATTTTGATTTGGGACAATTTTATTTGGACTATTTATGAAAAGTAGAATTAAAATTCTCCAATCTAAGCCGAAAAATATTCACTTTCGGCTCCAAAAATGTACAACATTGATAACAAAATCCTTAATTTGTCCATCTAATAGCTACCCCCTACCCCACAAAGTATGTATTTCTTTTTAAGCTTAGAATCCATGGATCATATTAAGATAACAATCTCAGTTTTGATGAAGAAAAAAATTCAATACCCCACTGGCCCCTTAAGTGCCACATTACTCGATCCCTTTTATAGTTTGATACAATTATATTGATTATTGTTAACTATCTGAAAACTATAATGTATTTCTGTCCTTGCAATGGGTGTATCAACATGTCGATCCACGTAGGCTTTTAATGATACACCCTACTTCATTTTCTAATATTGTTATCTTTGTAATTACTTTGTTTGAAATATTTAAGTGGATTTGTATAAGTAAATTGTTAATGTTAATAACGCATTTTTACTAAATTTGACGTCAAATGGATTAACAAATCAATTATAAGACAATTGGAAAAGAGCACCTTTTTGGACGAACATCTGTTAGCTCTTGTCCACCTAATATGAATAAATATTTAATTCGACAAAAATATTGATGATTCACAATATTTTTGTATCAAATATTTGTAAAGGGCTGAATTGTATTCTTAATTGTGGACATGAGTTATGAAACTGCTGCGTTTCATAAAAAAGAGCATTATGGTTGAAATCGAATGTATCATTTTTATATTACATTGTCCCCTTCTCCCTAAGTACAAGCAAAAACAAGATGCCTGCAATACAGCAGTGGCCCCAGCGAGTCCTACATTATAAATGGCAATGGCATAACATGGGTCGTTGTCTATTGGCACTGTATGCTCGCCATACTTACCCCCTTGCTGCACGTCTCCGCTATGAGTTCGTTGGTCGACCTGCTAAACATCACATTCACTGCGTTTGATGTCAGCTGGCAGATAGAGAAAAAATCATATCAAGGAATAATAAGCAAAACTTGTTATATTTTACAGTTGCATCTATGTTTCGGGAAATTGGCTTAGCCAAACCACCCATACTTTCATTAAATGATATTCAGGAGAAAATACACTTAACCCAATGAAGCGATATAAGTTTAAACATGTTTGAAAATGTAATCGTTTCGTTTTTTTGCATACAACACAAAATGCTAGGAATTTTCATTTTCTGTCAACTGGCAGATGGAGAAATAAAACTTCAAGGCATGAAAATAAAAGTGTATCTCTCTTACTGCAAATTTGTGGGGCCAAACCACCCATATTTCCATTAAATGGTAAAGGAGAAATTTATTTAGCCCCGTTGACATAGTTGAGCTATACATGTTTGACGGTGTTTTTTAATTGTATATTCTTCATAACAAATTTGTTAGGGATGTTTTCTGTTATGTCAGCTGGTAAATGGAAACATATTAGAAATCTTTATTTAAAACTATTATATTTTCATAGTTTAACAACCTTTCTTAAATTTGCTTAACCAAACCACCCATTTTTCCATCAAAATGTCGGGGGGAAAATATACTTTTCAATCGAGATAAATAAGTTTGAATGTGCTTGAAAATGTAATCGTCTCATATTTTATATAATACTGTACATATTGTTATGGAAGTTGTCTAATTTAGATGTCAACTGG
>JBAMJV010007984.1:0-33451 GCA_037951105.1 Echinarachnius parma | reverse complement strand
ACATATATTCACACATTATTCAGTGAACATCTCGGATCACAATAATACACATTTTTTCAACCATTCATAACTTTTTGCACATGCCAACAAAGTTACTAGATCCCTTTAAATGTTGCTGAACATGACTGAATCATGATGGGAGTGTCATTATGTTGAACATGCTACCACGGCATGATCAGCGATAGTCTGGCTGGCTCTCACTCAGATGATTGGTTTGCTTTTAACAGTAACCTGACATTAAAGCGATCCATTAAATCGATATTCTTTCCCCAAAATGATATTTGAGACTAAATACCATTTTCTTGATAATGATATGTGAGGTTTTCATAGAAAAGGAATAATGTTTACCTAGTGAAAACAAAGAGTAAATTAATGTCTGATTTTATCCCAATCCTATTTAAGTTATAATTAGGGAGACATTGGAAAATCGAAACCCATTTCATTTTTCTGTTACCATGGCATTTATAAGCCAAACAACAAGTTACAAGAGAAGTGTGAAAGCTCCAAGTGATTTTGGTTGAATTTTGACAAAATTAATGGATCACTTTAATCTTTTAATATCTACAGATGTTTACATTCAGTCTGGATGTAAGTGTGCCGTCACACTATAGCCACGCTCTGTCTGCGTTCTCGTACTTATAAAAAAAAAAAAAAATTTTTCCAAAGCGCAGGGGAAACGCCGACAAATCGAGCGATTAATGACACAATGGTAGCTCGTTCCCGCTCTTGCCACGACCTGAACACGCTCTGCGTACGCTTTGGCCACGCTTTCCGAGCTATTCACTGTGCACGCTTGGTGTATCTTTAACAATAGCTCATAACAATGAGAAGAGGTCATTTGCTCTACGCTCTGTCTGCGTTCTCGTACTTTGTGCGATCCAATACCATGTACGAATGTAGTTGAACACACTCAGTGCGTTTCACGAGGTTGGGTGGAGGGAATGGGGAGGGTTATTATTGTTGACTATCATTGGTAGTAGTGGTAGTAGTGGTAGTAGTGGTAGTAGTGGTAGTAGTGGTAGTGGTAGTGGTAGTGGTAGTGGTAGTGGTGGTGGTGGCAGTGGTGGCAGTGGTGGCAGTAGTGGTAGTGGTGGTAGTGGTGGTAGTGGTGGTAGTGGTGGTAGTGGTGGTAGTAGTGGTAGTAGTGGTAGTAGTGGTAGTAGTGGTAGTGGTGGTAGTAGTGGTAGATTTTGGACAAAACAATCATATATTTGCGGGAAATATGTGTTCATAATGCATACATAGGGTGTGCGTATGTCCCCATTCATTGGAGCCTCATATAATTTGTATGCCGCCATGCCACGTTTTAGCCAGAAATTGAGTTTCCCCCAAATGTACATTATTTTTGCCCGGACATGCCATTTTAAATTGTGATATCATTTTACCTATAGTTGAAACGTGTCAAACTTCGCAATCTATAGCGTCCACTAGCAGAAGTGCTGGAATAGATCTGCAAGAATGTCTTTTGTTCAACTTGGGAATGAATGAGAAGATTATGACACTTGTGTGAAAAGATATCCTCCCATGCATGGACATACAATAGCCCCTGAACAAAGAGTAGGACGCCGAAGCCCCAAGTTCGTTTTTGAACATGTCCAAAGCGAACGCCGAGCTAGCTACGTCCTGCTCTTTTGTTCATCGAGCTATTCATGGAAGGATATTTATTGACGCATGTGAGATAATCTTCCCATTCATTGCCCACTGCGTTGCCAATTTGCTAATTTAACTTGGTCGCCGCGGGAGCGGCGCCAGAGCGGCCGAGAAAAGTGTACGATCTAAACAATAGAGAACAATGAACGCCGCTCTCAACACGACCTCAACACGCTCTCCCCACGTCCTCCCCACGCTTCCAATTTTATGAATGGGGATTAGGAGCGGCGCCAGGTCGGCGCGAGAGCGTAGCATAGTCTGACGGGGGTATAAAACAAGACTAAATGTAATTTTTTTCACAAAACAATTTCCAAAATGTCACCCTCCCCCTACCAACCCCTGTTAGGAGAAATTGAAATATACAAAATGTATATGCCAGGGCTAATTTTCAAGCTTACCTGCATGAAAATAGCACATTCGATTTGCATCGAACTCTAAAGATGCAAATTCACAGCAGCTCTGTTTCCAATGACTTTATTTTTATGTTATTGTTTAATTACTTTTTTTTACATATTTTTTTTTACAGCATCCTAAAATGTTTACTTCATAGCTAATGCTTTGACCTCATGTGTCCTCTCATCTTCAATATATTGCTAACAAGAAAACCAGTTATATCTGAAGCCCCAGCCAACGCACAGAGAGCCGACTCGACCCGATCTGACTGGTTTTCAGTCAGGCTAGCGTCGGTTGGAGCCAATTCAGCATGTTGAATTGGCCCATGACTAATAGCTTCCCAAGTGCTTGTAAAAAACGGAATGGTAAGGCAACGCACACTGAACAATTTGACTGAAATAAAAGGTCGGATTGGGTCGGATTGCACACTCCAGTTGATTGCAGAGCAACCATAATACACTTCATAGAATTTGAATATTTGTATTTGAAGTATTTGAATTTGGCCACCAAAATTTAAAAGGTTTTTGATTTACTTGCCCGATAGGACAACCCAGAAAAAAGGGTTCGTTTTTTTTAAAGCAATGTCTAGACTCTAGAGAGCACAATTCCAGCCTGATTCTCAAAGACATCGTGATACAACGTACGTTTTCCAGATTTGAATGTAAAAGTCACTTTAACTTTGTACTGAGATGCATAAACTGAGAAGCCATTTACCATAATGATCACGATCATGGATATAATATCTCGCTCCACGCTCGAAAGTCGTGACAGTCTTTATTTATGGTATCTAAAGTAACAAACAAGCCATAAATACATACATGTAGTGCAATAAAGTGCAAAATAAATTAACCTTTGCAATTTCCTACGCGGCAGGAAAATTTTCCACATAAAAATCAAATGTGCTAGTAAAGAACTTGATGTTTTACAACGGAAGCTTTTTATATTGTGTTTACTTCTATAAAATACTTGATATAAACAAAACATACATCATAAATTAACCTTTCATGATGGGAAAATATTCCATGGAAATTGTAATGTAGTTGCATGGTGCTTACAAAGCCTATATTTGTTGTTTATCTGCCACGTACACATATATCCTACATGTATGTGCGAGATGCAAACGTATTGGCCCGGATTCACAAAGCAGGTTTGTAGGAGGTTTGTACAAACCATGGTTTATCCATGGTCTACATCTATGGAGTGCCATTTGTAAACTGATGGAGACAGAATGTAAACTCCTTACTTGTTAACAATGTTGATGGTACACATTTACTGAATGCACCAAATAAATGTTTGTCTTCTCACATGGTGAAATTTGCTGGTTAGCAATTTTACTTGTATACCAGCGAAAAAATCAATATTTTTATTTTGGGGGCTCCTTTTCGGGGGCTACTTTTCCAACTTTCTGGGGGTTCCTTTTATCATCTCGGGGACTACAAATTTCCGGGCTCTTTTTTGAATTTCAGGGGCTACAGGCTACTATTAAAGGGATCTAGTAACTTTGTTGAGATGGGCAAAAACTGATGAATGGTTGATGCAATGTATACTGTTGTTATCTCATATGTCCTCAGGGTATTGTGTGAAAATTTCAGGTCAAATGGACAATGTATGGCCAAGTAATGAGCGAAAATGCAAAGTGATATTGGGTGATATTCACCAACTCACTGCATTCACTTTGTACAGGGATGAAAATCTCGCCCGGAGATTTTCTTATCTAAATACTTCAATCATACATATCTTTGTAATGAAAGGGAAATTTGAAAAACCGAAAGCTGTCCCATGATTTTATTGTTAATACGAATACAACAAGGTATACAGGAACCGCTAGAATTACAATTTTATTTTGAGGATTTGGACAATGTTACTAAGTCCCTTTAAGCTCTAATGCTGTAAGTGATCATCTTGCATTTGATCACGATCCAAACAGAAAATCCCCCCAAAAAATCCCCAAAATAAAAATAAAAAAACATTTTCGGGGGCTCTTTTGGGCATTTCGGGGGCGAATTCGCCCGCCGCCCCCGTGTAATTTTTTTGCTGTTGTATACGAGCAGAACTCCATAGATGTAGACCATGGATAAACCATGGTTTGTACAAACCTCCTACAAACCTGCTTTGTGAATCCGGGCCATAGTGTTTATATTTTTGTATAAATGTAGTACAACTATGAAATTGAAAGAAAGAAGAAGAAAAAAGATATCGCGATATGCATAGCAGTGCTATTGGATTATATTTATTTATTTGTTTTTATAAAGAGAAAAAAGAAATTAAATTGGAAACAATAGTCACCTTTGACCGATTGCCATAAAATGATAACAACAACAACAACGAACAAAGGTCAAGACAAGGATCATACCTTTCGATAAAAATACTGTAAACGTGGTAATGTTCGCGGTGCATTAATTTTTCGCGGATTTCGCACTGAAGTCGGCGTCCTCGAATAGTAAAACCCGCGAATATAAATGCGCGATTTGCAATGCGTGTGAACACTTGCTTGGCTGTGAAATTAAAAAGCTGCGAATGTGTTTTTGTGTTGCTCAAGGCGAAATATACAGTACAATACAATACAGTACTCATGTTTGGTTCTCCCTATAGATTTCTCATGCAATGTGCTATTGAACCTGTCTGTACGATCACATTCCACAAATTTACCTACGCATAAAGGCCTTGTCACATATTACTGGATAGGGTTAACGGACTCCCAACGGAGTGCCAAATTTTTAATCCGTTTCGTCTATGTTCGTATGCGTTTCTTTTTCGGCGAATACGTTCCTTGTCAGGCGATATGTGCGCTGTTCTGAACGGCGGAATGTTTTGTGCATGAAGCAATGGAGACAACTTTTTACCACCAGATAATTTAATTTCACAAACTAAATTAAAGGGTACCACCACCCAAAAATAATATTCTTACTAAAGAAAGGTAACATCTTTAGTATTCCATTCCATCAACAAGTTCACAAAAATATGTTTCCAGAAAGAAAAAAAATATATAATTGGAAACGCATCACCATTCTAAAGCATGCGTTCATGCGGTCTGAATTACGCAGACTGCTATGTGTGCGGTGAATTGCAATGTGTGCTGTGCGAACGAATCGCCCGGGAATCTATTGTTTACAAACGTGCGCGTGAATAGCATTGGCGCACTCGCAAATGGTTGGCCTGTATGGAACCAGGAAATAGCAGTGGTTCCGTAAGTGGTGGAAATTAATTGCGTATATATTTGATATCACAAAACGGTACCAACACATATAGTAATGTGTTGTTCTTTGCCTGGTGGTCCCCTTTAAATCCCTTTAAATAATCACACACTGGCCTATGACGTTTCAATAAAGAGACCACGAAATGGAGATTGCAAAGAGGAACTATAAACACCTTTGATTGCTTTCTGATAACTTCTTGCATTTACTAGAAATATTATTATTCCCTTGCCCTTTGTTGAACAAATAGTGTGATTTATTTAATTTCATCATCACCCGTTCATTTCCTGTTGTGACATCATTATCTTGGTTCTTGGACCAAAATAGCTTTTTGTGAAAATGTGAAGCTGTTTGAAGATAGAGTAGCTGCACTTTTGTTCTTCTTTTTACTGACCGTGACATAGTCATTTAAGGAGAGGGTGGGGGCAATTACCCCTCCCCTCCCCCAATGGGTACATTTCCTTTTTAATAGTTCCCTGGGGGCTCCACCTTTTGCCCCCCCCCCCCCCCCTCCCCCAATACAAATAAAATATAAATAAATAAATAATAATAATACCAAAACAAAAAATACAATGAATACTGATTTTTTTTTTTAAACATCCAGTAAAAGCTGTGAATAGAGTGCACCTAAGCCTAGGGAAACAATAAAAGTTGTCACTCTATACAGGTGACCGTCACTCTATACAGGTGACCATTGTAGACAGGTTCCATAATATCATTTATCTCTGCAGGGGATCACTGGTCACTGTAGACAGGTGGCCACTATATACATGTTCTATTATATTGTTTGAACTCTCAAGGGTGTCACTTTTACTGACCAGTAAATAATAGACAGGTGGCCACTAGCAGCCAATCTGCCTATAGCGGCCAGCAAAATTGCCCCACAGCAGAGAAAAACAATGGTCCACTTATATGGTACCTGTCTATAGAGGTCACCTGCCTACAGTTACTCCACTTTTCTCGCTTCCCCTCACGTGGTCACAATACACAGGTTTGACTAAACATCACTTTTATTGGCCACTTTAGACAGGTGGCCACTGAGACAGGTTTGACTGTAATGTATCTAACCCCGTGTTCACACACAAAAGTTTTCATCCCTCATCACTAGCGATACGACGTTTCGCTAGTGATGATTAAATCAAACCTGGTATATGTTCACACGGGTGCGGTTCGTTATTCCGAAGGTTCGTTATTCCGAAGGTTCGTTATTCCGAACACGCAAATTTCCTATACCTGAGTGTTCGTTAATCCGAAAATGAAATAGGGTTCGTTAATCCGAACATTTGTTGCATTATTCCGAAGGTTCGTTATTCCGAAGGTTCGTTATTCCGAAGGTTCGTTATTCCGAAGGTTCGCTATTCCTAAAATGAAATCGGGTTCGTTATTCCCAAGGTCCGTTATTCCGAGGGTTCGTTATTCCGAAGGTTCGCTATTCCTAAAATGAAATCGGGTTCGTTAATCCGAAAATGAATTTGGGTTTGTTATAATGCTATAATTTCATATAAAGAGATAAAATAAACTTAAATGTTTGATTGGAGGGAAAGGGGGAGGGGTATGCTTAATGCAGGCTGTAAATTAAATAAACAAAACACAAACTATAGTATTATAACAAGCCCGATTACATTTTCGGAATAACGAACCCGATTTTATTTTCGGATCAACGAACCTTCGGAATAACGAACCTTCGGAATTACGAACCTTCGGAATAACAAACCCGATTTTATTTTCGGATCAACGAACCTTCGGAATAACGAACCTTCGGAATAACGAACCTTCGGAATAACGAACCTTCGGAATAACGAACCTTCGGAATAACGAACCTTCGGAATAACGAACCTTCGGAATAACGAACCTTCGGAATAACTGAACCTTCGGAATAACGAACCTTCGGAATAACGGACTGTAACCGTTCACACGCACAGAGCATATATCGAGCAACAGCTGTTTTCCAGGTGGTGCCGAACCCCCCCGAACATCGTATAAGTGCGCAGTTTGCTACTGCGCAGTGTGTTGTCATTTTTTCTGTCTGCGCTGTCTCGCTGCAACTGTGCGAGCGAACGTTCGCATTAAGCCACGCCCACTTAGTCATGATTAGCGAGTTACGGTTGTTCACACACGGAATAAGCGTGATTCTATAGTCAGCTCTCGTACGAAACGACAATAAAACCAGCGTATCGCTAGTCATCACTAGCGATACGTCGTTTCGTTAGTAAGGGTTCAGACACACGAATTTTTAATGAGAAGCTGATTCTATAGTCAGCTGCTGATTCTTTAGTCATGATTAAGGGCTGAAAATTGTGTGTGTGAACAGGGGCTAAGAGTAACACCAGCTAATTATGCTCATGAAAACAACCTTGCTCTTCTTTTAATCCCGAGACTGGATTATCTACTGAGTTGAGTACCCCAAAGTTACTGGTAATAAAAATATCATCTCTGGTAAAACGATATAACCTCCACCTATAAACAAAATATGTACATTTTACATGGCCTTATCCACCCAGGGTGTGTCATTGACTGACTTTGTGATGAACTTCAGACAGATTAACTTACGGTTGCATGTCTAGTCTTCACTTCCAGACTCGCACAACAGGGAAAATAATACAAATATTTTTGGGGGCGACTTTGAAAACTCTTCTGCATAAAAAAAACCACTGAAACATTTTTCTTGCATTGAAGTCTTCTAGAAACCTGTCTTATTGGCCACCTGTCTAGAGCAGCCAACCTGCCTATAGTGGCCCCTAAAAGTGTTCCCCTGAAGAGAAAAGTAAACATTGTGATAAAACCTGTGTAATAATAATAGAGGTCATCTGTCTACAGTGGCAACATTTCTTGTTTTCCCTTAATAGTTAGTCACTATACACACTGCACAGGTTGGATTGTATTCAGTCAAATCCTCCCTATTTGTTTGAGTACCAATTCAATTGTCATCCCATTTTGCAGCGACCGCTATACTTCATTGTCAAAAAGTTCAAGTTGAGAAATATTTTTTTCTCTCAATTTTTTGAGTTCGACCTGGTTTCTTCAGCTGACAACAATGCGTCCACTAGAACTAGAACTAGAATGATTTTCAGGGATTTTTTGTTGCTGAAAATTTGGGGTCTAAACTACCCCGAGCCCGGTCTTTTTTGTTTTCCTGTCGCACGACATCAAACCTGTCCAGATCTGACTGGTCCCGAGAATAGTCTGGCTAGGGCCGGTCTATGGAAAATCCACTTTATACTTCTATTAGTGATCCGGAAAACAGTAATGAATTAAAGAATCGCTAGATTTGCAAGTGGGTTTGTTCAGTTCAGACAAAATTACTAGATCTATTACAAATTTGACTTGTTCTTGAGCACTTTGTAAACATACCAACGATTCTATTATTACTGAAAGTTGTTGAACTATTATTCTTACAACAGATTAAAACTGTAATTAAAAAAAGGAATAATATCTAGCCAAAGTGAAACTTTCATTACCAAGAAAATAATAATAAAAATAACTCGACAAATGGAAAATGCTTGTCTGGGCGTGATATTTATCAAGGACGAAATAGTTGGGTAGACGTGAAAGACTAACGAGCTGAACAAATACTAGGCATATGGAGAGAATCTGGCATTTTTAACTGCAAATATTTGCTCAGTGCCAAGGACGCATTGTTGTCAGCTGAAGAAACCAGGTCGAACTCAAAGTTGAAAAAAATGGAAAAAATTCTCAACTTTAACTTTTTGACAATCTCTGCAAAATGGGATAACAATTGAATTGGTACTCAAATAAATGGGGAGGATTTGACTGAATACATTCAAACCTGTGTATAGTGACTACCCTTAGAAGAGAAACAAGAAATGTTGCCACTGTAGACAGATGACCTCTATTATTATTATTAGACAAGGTTTCATCACATTGTTTTTTTCCTCTGCAGGGGATCACTTTTGGTGACCACTATTAAAGGAACTACAGCGTCTAGATGGCCTAATTTTCACAATTCGGCTCTCTATAAGTAATTTTCCTGAAGAAAAATAATTTAGCAGTCATTTCTCATGAAATCAATCAATTTTGGAATAATTAGTAAATATCTTATTGTCCTGGGAACGCCCCTTTTAAATCGCCAAAATGTGACGTCATCTAAACACCAGACTAATGAATTAAATTCTGTAGATGACGCGTCATGACGTAAATAAATAAATTGTCAATCACACGTCGATCACGCCGCCGATTCCGGACGCTAAATGTGGGTGGGGCGTAAACTGGCTGCTAAGTGAGATTTGGCATCAGAAAACTAGTCTTAAATCACTACTGTGTTTAATTTCATGGATTTTTCTTCGGCATACCAATGCTTCAAGTCATCAACTATGGAATAAGTGTCAAAGTACGTTGTATTCTGTAGGTCCTTTAACCCGTTGCCTATGGGGAACCGGGTGGGCTATGTATAAAGTCTATGGGAATTTCAGAATCACAAAGGGAACGGGTTAACAGGTTTGACTGTAGTTTGTTTAGAATTGATTTTGAACCTGGAGATGTTTCAACATGACGGAGGTGTTGTGACATAAGGGGATGGGCACCAATCTAGAGATCCCTAGATTTTGATACTGATTGATGCCCCGGCATTTATGTCCTCTAGCAAGACATTTTAAAAACCATACTACTGCTGTCTACAAAGGAGTATAGAGATACCCGTCTCCTCGTGAGATCCCGAGTTCGAAACCCAACCCACTGCGATTGCCCTTCAGCAAGACAATTAATCCACTATTGCTGCTCTCTACCCAGGTTTATAAATGGGGACCTGGTAGGAGTGGGACGTGTATGCAATTGTACTTGTATACCGTCAAGTGCGCCATATGGCTGCCAGAATGCATTGCTCCCAAGCGTTTAGTCTAGAGATGATAGGCGCTATATAAATCGCAAACATTATCATTATTATTTACCGGGTTGTGTGTAAATTAGCATGCACGCTATTTTATGGCTGCTCTTGTCTAGTAAAGCCTAGTATGCTCCTCAGGGAGTTGAGATGGTGCACAAGACAATTGTGTGGAGTTTGAAATGTACCAAATACGACCATGGTAATAATACAAAAAAATGGACATGCTTTGGCAATGTGTTATGCGCAATACTTATCAATCAAAGTCTGTCAAAGCTTTTCAAATGTTAACTTTCAGCATCTGAGGGACTGTATTGTATCATGAATTTCCAATTAACATGAAATTTTCACACATTATACTGGACATATCAGATCACACCAATACACATTTTATTAACCACGCATCACTTTTTGTCAACAAATTTACTAGATCCTTCAAATATTTGAATAGTAGGTATTATCTAAACCACTGCAAATGACGATTAAATGTACCTCGATAACATTAATTAGTCCATTGCATAATAATTACTGCCATTAAGTTGGAAACAATGCAGTATTTGCGATCCCCAGTGCAAACAAACCATAAATGTCAATAGCGACAGGACCCTGGAATATTTCTTATGTACAGTGTTGTTACTCAATACGAATTGTGACCTTACACCACAAAACGACCTGTTTAATAATAGTTGCTGTGGTAGTCTTTCTTTTAAATAGTAAATTAGTTGTTTATAATACGAGATTTGGGATTTTGGTATTTCCTGAATAAACGTATCCCAATCCACCTTCTGTATAATTTTTAGCATCGGAAATTATGTTTAAGTATGATTTTTCTTCGAATAAAAATGATCGGATTACAGCACTTGAATGGACGCCGATCTTTGAAGCGGCTGGTTTCTCCCTTATTTTAAAATTGCTTCAGCCATGTTCCAAATCTTTGGCGCTCATTTTGAGCGGGTTTTCTCGGTCCGACCATATGTACATTAAATACAAATTGTACTCCTATCCTATGGCAATGACTGTGCCGGTGGCATAGCGTGGTCGGACTGATTGGGGGGGAGGGGGGGGGGGGGGGGGCACACCTTATGTTTTCCTTTATTTTTTCACTTCAAATTATTGGGGGGGGGGGGGGAACATGCCTTCCCCCTTCCCCCAGTAGCTATGCCTCTTGACTGAGCCGTACCTGTTACGATGTTTCATTTAGACAGCTCTAGCAATATTATTATTACCCTGCAATTATAAATCCATGACATTAATTTTCTAATAAGACATGAAATTACTGCATTCCCTAAAACCCCTTCTAATTTGGGAAAAATAAACCTCACCTCGATGTTACCCGAGCGACTTGTGGATAAGAAACAGTAGGGGGTCAGGTCGTAAAACACGCGGCGAGCCTTCGGAGTTCGGACCCATTCTTAATCTAGCATCCGCAAAATCCTCACTCGGGTAGGTTACCATAACAACCGCACCTCCCTCATCACGCGAACAAGCTGGGGCGACATGGAGTATCGGCGCGCGCTGTGTTTTTTATTCACGGCCATGACGTCTTTTACCCAGGTAACGTTCCGCACGCGTCTTAATAGACGGTTTATAAGGATGTCATCCGGATGTCGTCAGGACGTTACCGCGCTATCACCCTGACCCGACTAGGGTGAATCTCACCCCGATGTCGTCCGGATGTTATCCCGATTGGAGCTTCTTAATAGAAACGGTGTAGGATCTCATCCGGACAACATCAGGACGTCACCGCGACTATTTTTTTTTATTAAGAAGGGGTTTTAGTTAAACAGACAAACATGAAATAATACACGTCTGACCCCTAGGAAAAGTTCCCAGTTAAATGTGCAATACACTGAATGTTAAATTCTAGATAGAGCATTTCACATTCAACTCTGTGTGAGAAGACGCGACCAAGCGGCCATCTTGCCCATCTTACAACATCCCTAATATTACTCTATTGTTTATGTTGGACGATGGACGTGGTATGGCAACTGGCAAGATTGGTAGAGCACGCGCTTTCCGATCGTGAGATCCCGAATTCGAACCCTGTGTATGCCCATCGCGTTTGTCCTAATCCACAATTAATGCTCTCCACCCAGGTGTATAAATGGGTACCCGGAATGATGGAACGTAGTTTCTAAGCATTGTGTGCGCCAACAAGGTTGCCTGACTGGAATGCTCCCCAGGGAGTGGAAAACGTGCACTTTGAGTGCTGGATTGATTGCAGAATGTATCTGATGACCGGGGTAATAATATAATTGTAAAGCGCTTAGAGATGATTATCAATCTTGATAGACGCTATATAAATCGAGAATATTATTATTATTATTATTATTTTTAAGTTGTAACATTATCGTCCATGGGCACACTTGGACATAAAAAAGGTATACCAAGTACCAACTGTATGGTCATTTTTGGAATGTTATCGTCTGGAATGGTAGCATGGCGGATCCACAGCTTCACTTCTGTTAACCCCCAATAGCTTATCCAGAATTATAAATGAGATCAGTGGTGCAGTTATGTAGCTCAATACTGCTAGGTCTGCACCATATGTTACAACGTTTATTTAGAAAGCTGTTACATAAAAACAAGCAATTTGTGTGGATAACAATATTTTCCCCAAACGTTAAAGGGCCACTTTAGCCTTTGCTTGCACATCAGCAAAAGTTGAAAGCATGTGAATAGTTATATGTTCTGGTTCTGCCAAAATGATATTGTGCCCCTTCACTACAGCTTCACTTTGAGATAGTTTGATGATTAGTTCAATTTCATGCAATGTGAATTCCAATCATTGAGAAACAATTTACCTTTAAAAAAACTGTTGCTTTATTATTAGTTTATTCTATAGGTATGTACACCACTGGCGTACTGGTGGGGGAGGGGGGGGGGGGGGGCTTAATCATGGCTTAAATATCAAAATCAATACTAGTGATTGAAAAAAGGTATTTCTTTAGACAAGATAACTTAGATTTTACTTCATGTCAAGTCAAATTTCCTTCCCAAGTACATGCACCAGATTGCATAATTTCAAGTAAAACATTGCAAAAGCACCCTTACTGTGCACGGACGGATACCCACCTACCATCACACCCAGACACCCTCCCATCACTCTTCCCCAACTCGGTCACTTCGCACCCTGGGAATCGGTATTGTCTATGTCTGGAATACTTTGTTCATGTTATTGTAATATTCACAATGTGACTTTTTATGCACTGTTTAAACTGTATATTTGCGAGTATTATTTTGGGGGTGCATATTTGTTTTTCTTTATGAAACAAATATGACCTCTTTTCGGTAGAATCATGACGCACTTAACCACATTATAGTACATGTCGTCAAGTCAGAATTTCCTACTAGGTATGCATCAGATTGCACAGTTTCAAGTCCAAGAATGCAAAAGCTCCCTACCGTGGGAGGGGGGACACCCCCCTCCCCTCGCTCAGTCACTTCGCTCCCTCGCAATATCCGGCTGTCATGGTTTAGCCCCCCCCCCCCAAAAAAAGTTGTTGCTCATTACGCCACTGGTATATACCAATTAGATAAATGCGTTAAATGTATTAAATTTGTTATTTCAGGGGTGGAACTAATCAGACTGGAACTATATGTATTGGGACTCGGATCTATTGAAGTGCACTGAGGAATTTGTTTGAAACTGTTTGAACAGCCAGAATATCTCTTTAACCTATAAAGGACCACTTTAGTAAAGTTCTGTTCTAAAAAAACATTAGGCAAAATCAATTTGTCTTGAATGGGTTAAAACCATACACACAATTCTGAGATATCTGAATTCGGGAGCATTGTAAAAAATGAAAAACAGGGGGGAAAAAAACAATCATATTTGTTCGTGTTCTACTTTTCAAACATTTTCCATTTGAAAATAGCACTCTGAGATTTAGATTGCATTGAACTGAATGTACATTTACAGGGTCTCTTTAAGATTTGTGGGGCTCTTTTAGGTATTTTAGGGGCTAAATCCCTCTGAGCCCCTATTTGTGTCATTTTTCTAGCACTAACAGTTGATAATGTGCAATGTCAGTGTATTCTTCTTCAATCCCTCCCATCAGCAGTGAAAACAAAAACAGGTGGGGGGGGGGGGGCTCTAAAAATGCCCCAAAAGTCCCCCCCCCCAAAAAAAAAAAAAAAAATTATAAAAGACCCCCCCCCCCCCCAATATTAAATTTGCACAGAGTTTAATGCCAATAACATATAATAGAGCTCTATTTTCCACAGGTGCGCTAGAAAAGTAGCTCCCATAAAATAATTGTTTGATTCCCCCCCCCCCCCCCCCCCCCCCCCCCACCCACCACCAACCTGCCTATCCGGCATTGTCAAATGTCAAGAACATTCTACTATCACACATTTGTTTGGGCACAAAGTCAAAAAGTTGACAATCACTCTGACAGGTTCGTGTACTTGAATGATATACTACCAGAGCTGTTTACCTTACAAGTACATGTACAATCAGTATGAGTCAATACAATGCTAATGACAAAAACTGCTCTCTATTGTTGTCATTTAAATGTATTCAATCACAGGCAAAATCCTTGGATTTGACAGGATGACACGTATGTTCCTTCCTCGGTAAATATGATACCATACATCACATCAGCTGACGAGCATCACTTGAAGTAGGTTGCAAGCATTGTTATGTATACTAGACCTTATTATTAACCTGTTCCATACTAGATAATGAAATCTCCTTCAAAGTTTAATACAGTACCCACCAGGTGAACATGTCCAATTGCAATCCCTATAGAGTTAAAGGGGACCACCAGGCAAAGAACAACACATAATTATATGTTTTGGTAACTTTTTGTGATATCAAATAGATTCCCAACATTTTGCAAAGGGTTGCATACTTCATAAACAAAGTAATTCATTTCCAGTTCCACCACTTACGGAACCACTATTATTTCCTGGTTCCGTAAGTGCCAAATATTTGCTAGTGCGCCGATGCTATTCACGCGTACGTTTGGAGACAATAGAATCCCGGGTGATTCGTTCGCTCTAGACAAAGTAGTCTCGTACATGCAGACCCATGACCCATGAATGCATGCATGCTGGTGATGCGTTTTCCAATTATATATTTTTTTCTGGAAACATATTTTTATGAACTTGTTGATTGAATGGAATACTATTAAAAGATGTTACCTTTCATTTATAAGAATATTATTTGTGGGTGGTGGTACCCTTTAATACAGTACCCACCAGGTGAACATGTCCATGGGCAATGGGTTAACCTGTTCCCTACTAGATTCAGATCCCACCAGGATCCCATTGGCGATGGGTTAACCTGTTCCCAGCTAAATGTTGAAATACCTCACAGAGTTCATTAATACAGGACCCACCAAGTTCCCATAGGCAACGGGTTTAAATAATAATGTCAGTTTACCAAGGCTACCATCAAACATACAAATGTACATCCATTGTTCATCGACCAAACAAAATCACTCGGCCACTGCATGGCAAAAACATCCTTCTATTTTTCCGAGTACTGTTTTTTCCTCTATTTTGTCCCCAGCTGATAAGCTGCCAAAATGTATAGGAAAGTGGAACATGGGGTCAGCTGGTGCCACACCACGCACACACCGACCACACCACGCACACACCGACCACACGCCCATCTCATGCTCCCAGTCTAAAGTCCAGCACTTTCCAGTGAAACAGAATACATGGGGGCTTGGGGGCGATTCAGGCCCCTCCCCCAACCAAAAATGCTTTAAAAGTGCCCCTACCCCCAAAACAAAACACATTTAAGAGCTCCATTTTCAGAGCTAAATTCACCATCTCATGCTCCGAATACAGAATACACGGGGGAAAACAGTTTGCCTAAGTTGCTTCAGGCTTTTTGGTAGTAGTTGGACTATATTGCCTTCTTAGCAACCGCTTGGTTACACATTTTCTGGCTTGCCTGACATCGTTTAGAACCGTTATCCACGGCAATGAAAAGCGGTGACTTCAGACTTCAGTACTCTGTATAATGAGAACCATTAAAATGGAGTAGGGTTCCAAATGATATTGGTTGATTCGGACAAGGTCAATGCAGAAATAATTTTTTTTTTTTTTAGGGGGCTACTTTTTCAATCTGATGGATATCACAAAATATTTCACATAATACCCTATAGATGGTAATTTTAGGGGCTACGTACTGAATTTAGGGGGCTATTTTGAAAATTAGGGGGCAAAATTGCCCTCAGAGATAACTTTTGCAGAATGCTTCACTTTGATCATGAAGAACAGCCCAAAGGTACCTCATGTTTTTCTGGTGATAAACCTTTTGACCACAATGGATTTGGGAAATAATTAAGGACTTTGATCCCTCCGTGTTTACTTCTAAGGAGCTCAGAATGTCAAAATATTTATCATGTCACATCAATACAGATAATAATAGATCTATGCTTTTGTCTTGAATGTTAATTGTCAAGTGAAGTGTATTTGTGAAGAGGATGACATTATTTTCTGGTTGCTTTTTGTTTATCAAATAAATTGCCAGCACAAATATATGCACAATGGTATTGTTCCCAAGTCGTTAATGATTCTACTCATAAACTCCCTCAGACAAACCCTTGAAAACCCAAGAAAAATAGCCTTTTACTAAATTGCTACAGCCCATGGGAATTTTAATAAATCTCAAATTGATGAAATTGTAAAATCATAAATGTTCAAATTTTCCTTGCCCAAACAGAAAAATTAACTTGCCCACTTACTTCTAGATGAGATTTACATGTACATATGTACGGAATTACATTCCATTTTCACAGTTGAAGAGAAATTTAAGTTGCCCAATGGGCAAGTAAGCTATCTAGACCATTATGGCATTTTACTTGCCCGACATCAATTTGTACTAGCCCCAAGCAAGCGGGCAAATGACTTGAGTTGGCCTTGGTGGTACTTAGAGGGTTTTACAAATTAAGACTCTAAAAATGTAAAAAGTACCCTTAAGAGAGGGCTTGACACTAGCACTTGCCCTGTTGCCCGGGGCAAGTAAAAAATTGATGTAGGGCAAGAACAATTTCCTAAAATGACCTTATTTGGTTGCCCGATTGGGCAACTAAATTATTGGTCAACTGCGAAAGAAAATTGTAATTCCTCATCTACCAATTAAGCGGGCAAGTAAATTCTTTAATCGGACAAGTCAAATTTTAAAAGTTATAATTTTACTTGCCCAAATGGGCAAGTAGAGAAAGAGATTAGTGTGGAGGCTTGCTTATAAATGACAAATGTATAGCAATTGGGGAAATTCTCCATTTAAAGGGACTTAGTAACATTGTCCAAATCCTCAAAATCCAATTGGAATTCTAGCGGTTCCCTCATACCTTGTTGTATTCGTATTAACAATAAAAGATTGGGACAGGTTTCGGTTTTTCGAATTTCCCTTTCGTTAAAAAGATATTTACGATTGAAGTGTTCAGATGTTGAATTATCCACTGGATCGTCGAAACCGTGAACAAAGTCAGTGCAATGATTTAGTGAATATCACTTTGCATTTTTGCTCATTACTTGGCCATATAACGTCCATTTAACTTGAAATTTTCACACAATACCCAGTGGACATATCAGATAACAAAAATATAAATTGTATCAACCATTCATCACTTTTTGCACATGTCAACAAAGTTACTAGATCCCTTTAACTCCTTGAGTGCCAAGCTCACATGTTTGCACAACACAATGCACACAAATGCCATAGAGCTTTGAATTCCCTGGCACTCAAAGTGCTATTTAGCTCCATGTACATATTTTACTGGAGCTGGTTGAATCAGAATTACTGATTTGAATGAAGAGCTTTTGAAAAATAAATGACAATGACATTAATAATTCAAAATTCAATTTGTGTAGCGCCGCATGAAATGATAAATGGCAGTTAAATATTCATCCATACCATATTGAGGTCTACCTTTCCCAAGGGGTAAGTAAATTGTCAATTTATATAATTAATTGGTACCATCATATCTCTTCTATTCTCTAGCACAAAGTGAAAACAGTAACAACATAATCCTGAATTATATGGTTCCAAGTATAACACAACATAAAAGGTCAAACAAATATTTATATGGACAAATTAATATTATTTTCCATTAAAGCAAAAAAAAAAACATATTTAATATTAAATGACAAAATATGGTCACTATGAAATTATCATATTGAATTTCCATACCAGCTGCTGGATATGAATATAAATATAGTCCCTTAGTTTGCTGCCACCTATTGCCAGAGTACATATATTTCTTGTCTCAATTCTCTCATTGTTTTGCTACTTTTTTCCTTTGAATTGTATCCTTTTCCCCAGGGTTTTTCTTGTTGTAACTATAATACAGAGGCATGATCTGTTTTAAGATCGTCACCAAAGTCAAAGTCACATTGTCATATAATGTTAGTCACGCATACCTGGTGCACTTTTAATCAGGTTTAAATAATCATTTCCTGTTATTAGGGTCAGGTCGACTTCCTAATTGTCATCACATGTATCTAGCTAGATTGAACAAGTCTACAGCTTAAAGGGATTGTTGAGTTTTGGTATAGAGGGCGCTACACAAAATAATTTGTTTGTGAGATAATGAAAAACTGAGTGTCAAATTCGAAAGAGCTTACAATTTTAATGACAGAATAAACCTTATTTGATCAAAATCGATCCAGAAATGGTTGAAATATCCATAAACATAACCATTTGTAATAACTGTGGGCCCCCACAATTATTTGATCATTTTGAACCAGCCGTTAAATTTTTTTTTAAATGCTTCCTCTTTTAAAAAAATAACAAAGGAGGTTTTTAAATAGTTGTTGATTATCTCTCTATCTAATCACTATTTAAACAAAACATCACATGCACAATATTTCATTTTAAATGGTTGAAACCGATGAGTGTTTAGAGAGCGCCCTCTTGAGTATTAACGGCTCTTTTTAAAAAATGATAACAGGCTTTTTACTTAGTCATTTGTAACTTTTGTATTCCTTTCGAGCATGGTTGAGTTATAACTATTAGTTTGTAATGTAATGGTGCAGGTTTTGGTTACTAAAATTCAGTTTGACCAAAACTGTACTCTCTTTTCCAGAACTCAACAATCCCTTTAACCTAGTCAGGACTCGTCACAACAATGCTCTGGCTGGGTGAATGAAAGGTACAATCATAAAAAGGAATAGGGATACACCAACGACAACAGGAACATATGGAACCGTTTGAAAAACAGCCATTGGCTGAAAAACGGGTCCCTGGTGAAAAAAAAAAATGACACCGCTCGTTGTTAATGATAACGATGATGATAATAATGTAATCATAATCATAATAATAATAATAACAATTAAAAAAAATATAATAATAATACAAATAATAATAATCAGGGAATAATTTTCCTCCTCAAACTTGATTAGCAATTTCAGCCGATGGATAAATATTTCAAATGAAATTCTGTACACTTCCGTGGAAGAAAACTGCTACACAAAAGCTAATTTGTATAGCAGTCATGCAAAAATGCATAGCAAATTGCGATGCGATACCAGGACAATTATTCCCTGATAAGTATAATAATAACAACAACAATAGTAATAATAATAATAATAATAATATAAATAATAATAATAATTATAAATATTATAATTAAATTTGAAGATCTGACCCAAGCAAGAACTTCTTATGAACATTTCTTAACATTTACATGATAAAATGTCAATATTATCTAATGAAGCTACAATTTCTAAATTAGAATGATTTGCTTTTAGTTCAAATTAAATATTTTGCCGAAATAGCAAGGAGGATAAAATTGGTGTAACCCATTTCACATCTAGCCTTGTGAAAAATTACTTAAATGAATCTAGATGCAATTAATTATCACCTCTCTCTCACCTTATGTGACTTTCAAATATACAAAAAAAAATGCATGTTTGAAAGTGATTTTCAATCAAAGCATAACATGTGCTATTACTGAGTACCTGGCAAGACCTGTAGACTATTACATAACATGACGTAACATTACACATTACACATTTGACTGTTTATTGATCTTGTCTCGTGCTGTTAATAACAAATGTCATTTATTTAAATTGTCCATGCAACAGCCTCTCTGAGCTTCGAGTGCAAATCTTCATGTTTGCTGGCGTGCTGCATGTGCTAATTGGCACATATGTTGCATAATGTGTGCCTACATCAATATAATTATTCAGCCCTGCCTACAGTTGTTCAGGTAGGTCTCATAGCATTATAACCTACCTGTCGTATTCTTCATATCTTATACACAGCTTATTTACAAATACTGATATTAAAGGGACTTAGTAACATTTTCCAAATCCTCAAAATCCAATTGGAATTCTAGCAGTTCCCTAATACCTTGTTGTATTTGTATTAACAATAAATACATGGGACAGGTTTTGGTTTTTCAAATTTCCCTTTCGTTAAAAAGATATTTACGATTAAGTGTTCAGATAATATCAAATTATCCAATGGATCGTCAGAACAGTGTACAAAGTTAGTGCAATGAGTTAGTGAATGTCACTTTGCATTTTTGCTCATTACTCGGCCATATAAAGTCCATTTAACTTGAAATTTTCACACAACACCCAGCGGACATATCAGTATATATACATTGTATCAACCACTCATCGCTTTTTGCACATCAACAAAGTTACTAGATCCCTTTAAGAGCACTAAACATGTGCTATTACTGAGTACCGGGCAAGACCTGTATACTATTACATAACATTACGTAACATTACGTGTTACAAATAAAACATTCGACTGTTTATTGATCTTGTCTCCTGCTGTTAATAACAAATGTCATTTATTTAAATGGGCCTCACAACAGGCAATGGTCATTAACCTCTCTGAGCTTCGAGTGCAAATCTCCATGTTTGCTGGCGTGCTTGCATGTGCATGCTAATTGGCACATATGTTGCATAATTTGTGCCTACATCAATATAATTATTCCGCCCTGCCAACAGTTGTTCAGGTACATGTAGGTCTCATAGTCTTACAAGAGCCCCAGGGGGGCACGACGCTCACCTGAGGTCAATCAATTCACATCTGGCGCATGTTCTCTCTGGCACCCTCAGAAGATATGAAATCAGTTGAAATCATGCCAAAATCTATAATGTGATGTACTATTTAATCAATAACTTTTGATCCCCTGTACCTAACATTATGATTTACCATAATGTTTGGGTGAATCATAAAAAAAGACAGACACACATATAAGACAAAGCTTAACACATTTCACCAGCCACTGACCACTTCAGCATATTAACCCCACTCACATAGGGACCCTATGGGGCCATTCTGTGATATGACAACTTGCATTGTCATTTACCGTAAATCTCCGTGTGTACGGCGCACTCGTGTATAAGGCGCACCCCCTACTTTCTAAAAAAAAGAAATTTTGTTTTGGGACACTTACTTACAAAGATCTTCAATTATGAGAAAAATTTATAACAAATTGTTAATTATTAGATAATTGCATATATAATGAGTACTGCTGCTCATGAATGTATGAATATTCATTAGTAATTTGCTTAATAAACTTGAATTTTTTACCTATTTTTTACCTATCTTATATATTTATTTTTTTTGCTGTACCTGTGTATAAGGCGCACCCCCAACTTTTTCTATTTGTTTCCGACGGAAAAAAGTGCGCCTTATACACGGAGATTTAGGGTATATAGATACCTACATGTTACAAAATGTCCAGATTGTAATACTTGTTGATGTGGAGAAGAAAATATTTGAAATTCATTTCACATTTCCTACGAGCCATTCTTGGGTCCCATGCAGCTAGGTAAGAATAAGACTAGTTATGTGAGGTGTACAGGAAGAAAGAGCATAAATTCCTTTATTTTTAGAGCCCTATTTTGTTACTCTACCTGCTTTAGTTATGTTTTAATGATTTTTATTATTGTGTAAATAACTATAATTTAGAAAAAATCCTCAAATTGGCAACACATTGTGATACATGTATGTGTGAAACAGATATATTTGTGTTCAAATTGGCATCTTTGCGGCAAAGTCACTATATTTGTCTTAAATGGTTATTACTTAATATTTTCCACCTATTTTTATGCCATTGATCCGTCGATGAAATTTAGGAGTTGCCAATTTGTAGAGGAAAACAATGATCAATTGTGCCTTAAAATAGCTCTCGTCCTTGATGGGATTACAGCTAGGTTCGGTATGATTTGATCATTTGATCATCTTTTGAAGGAACACCAAAATGCACAAACAACTTTCATTCTTCATCTACCATTTTAGCAACTTTGGATCCCCTCCCTAAAGATAATTAAAGGAGTATATACCTCTGTGCAAGCTAGAATTGTTGAATAAGTAGTAAATGCATATAACAGAAAGAAAATAAAACAAAAACAAAATGTGACCTAGAAAACATCAATGATACAATAGGGGCATTCACACATGCTAAAAAGTAACAATTGCATGTTGCTTCAAATCATGATTATTTTTTTGCATATTTTATATTCATTTAATTCCAATGGGTTAATTTAATAGCATCATTTTATTCTCTGGTCTCTAACAGTCGAAAAAGCACAATGCAACTGAGTGTGCAAATGGAATGCTGTGAAACCACTAGACCACCGAAAGGCTGGTTAATTTTAGAGTTTGATTCTAACTATCCCAGTAAGTAAGGTTATTTAATTCATTTAATTGTGCTGGGTCATTAAAAAAAGTATGTTTCTTGCATGTTCACACAGGCAAAAAAAACACCTCACAACCTGGTGGATTGTACGATTTTTAAATCAAAATGCACATGAGCAACTGGACCAAACTTTGACCTACATGTAACTATTCCGCACCCATCCATTGACCGAGTGCTGAAGATACTGTAAGCATGCATTTTGCATGTTGGATATGAAAACTGATACAATTTACACTGTTCACACACACAAACACCACTTGCAAAAAGATACACCAAAAGTGTATTGCACATGATGATTTGAATCATACTTATTTTCATAAATAATCCGAACTACTATTTTCACGCACAAAACCGCCCCTCCCCCCCCCCCCCCCCCGAAAAAATAAAAATAAAAATAATAACAAAAAAAATAATGAATTGCAACCTAAATAATCATAACTATTTGGGCAGTGTGAATGCTACTAGCAATGAAAGCTGCTAACAAGGTCAAGCATGAAAACATCAAAACATGAAAACACATGCTATAAATAGAAAGATTTGGGTCAAAACATGGTCCTAGATGTAAACAAGTGTCTGGGTTTCCTATTAGCATATTTATTTGCATATTTGGGAGAATGGTGATTGGCTGAGAGCAAGAGAAGGATAACCAGGTGCTTGTTAGTTGGTCTGCAGGCAATGTAATGTAAAAGTTTAGGTGTTCAAGGGGCAATTTATTCTCATTTGCATAGCTGGGGAAATTTGATTGGTCATAAAGATTGCAACAGGATCCCAAAACAAAGAGAAAGTTAAAAATGTGTGCATGTCTAATAAGTGTCTGATATCGGTAATTAGCATATTGGCGGGAAATGATGTGATTGGTTCATTTTAGCGGGAAAGTATTTGATTGGTTTGTAAAGTTTGCTTCTGGATTCTACAACAGGGTATAAATGGGGCCACCCACAAAAATCTTGTGAACAACTTTCATTCTTCATCAATAGAGGCATCTAAATATGAAATATCAGGTCTGTCATACTTCTGGATCTTGAGAAGAAGATATTTAAAATTAACATATTTTTTACACTTGGTGCCCTCCCCCAGGGCCCCCCTGAGGGCCACGCCCACCATTTTAGCAACTTCGATTCCTCTACCCCTAAGGATGATTCCTGCCATGTTTGGTTGGAATCTAATCATTGGTTCTGGAGAAGAAGATGAAAATGTATATTTCCTATGGTAGGGCCCCAAAAAAAACTGTTACGCCCACAGGGCCCTTGTGGGGCCACCCACAAAAATCTTGTGAACAACTTTCATTCTTCATCAATAGAGGCATCTACATATGAAATATCAGGTCTGTCATACTTCTGGATCTTGAGAAGAAGATGTTTAAAATTTACATATTTTTTACACTTGGTGCCCTCCTCCAGGGCCCCCCTGGGGGGCAACGCCCACCATTTTAGCAACTTTGGTTCCTCTACCCCTAAAGATGATTCCTGCCATGTTTGGTTGGAATCTAATCATTGATTCTGGAGAAGAAGATGAAAATGTATATTTCCTATGGTAGGGCCCCCAAAAAAACTGTTACGCCCACAGGGCCCTTATGGGACCACCCACAAAAATCTTGTGAACAACTTTCATTCTTCATCAATAGAGGCATCTAAATATGAAATATCAGGTCTGTCATACTTCTGGATCTTGAGAAGAAGATGTTTAAAATTTACATATTTTTTACATTTGGTGCCCTCCCCCAGGGCCCCCCTGGGGGCCACGCCCACCATTTTAGCAACTTTGGTTCCTCTACCCCTAAATATGATTCCTGCCAAGTTTGGTTGGAATCCGATCATTGGTTCTGGAGAAGAAGATGAAAATGTAAAAAGTTTACGGACGACGGACGACGCACGACGGACGACGGACGACGCACGACGCACGACGGACGACGGACGACGGACGACGGACTAAAAGCGATCACAATAGCTCACTTGAGCCTTTGGCTCAGGTGAGCTAAAAACCTTCCTGCCCTATTCTTCACATTACCGATATATATAGATACTAAAAATAAATATATTTATTTAATATTTGGCTTTGACCAGTCAGTGAGTACTTAACCAGCTGAGATGACATCACAATTTCATAAAATTTCTTAGATTTTGTTTCATATATACTCAAAGTAAAAATCTTAAATAAAACTTTGAATTCGGGATAAGTTAACTTCTTAATTTTACTGAGTAGAATATCAACTCAGAGATCAAAATGCGCACTGTCTGGTTTGCTGTTCTGGTGAAAACCATACATTTATTCTGCAACTCAACAAAATTACAAAAGTCAAAAGTTCATATTTGCATGAATGATTATTTTCTGTTCTCAGGGGCCATTGAACTTTGATTTCAGGGCCATCAACAATTGCAATGATCTGTTTTTACTTCAAATTCCTAAATGAAGCATTAAGACGTATCCACTATTGTTTCAGTAGCAGAGGCATGCAAAATTGTGTAATTAACAGAAGAGAGCACCTATGGTAATCTCTATGAAGATTTGCTCTTTTTCGTGTATAAGGTCTCAATTTAGGAAGGCATGAATAACTTGACCCTAGAACCAACCAGATAGAACCAGATTATCTCTACGGCAAACAATGCATATTATCTTTGATGTAAGTGAATGAATAACAGTCAACCCCACCCACTCCCATTATTACGATAGGACAAGATTAATGCGTACCAATTAAGAAAAACAAATAGTAAAATCGACCATGATCTAGAAATGCAGAAATAACAAATTAAGATAACATTGTTATTCTATTACTATTTCATTTTGCTTTAAGTGATATATTTTTTTCTGTGATTGTTTGTTTGTTTTTCATATTGAATTGTATTTGAACTATCTTTGGTAAATTAGGTTGCTTTCAGCAATAGGTCATATCAGGCTGTGTCATGCCATGCAGTTAAAGGGATAGTTGAGTTTTGGTAGAGAGGGCGCTATACAAATATTTTTTTGTGAGATAATGAAACACTCTCGGAGTGTAAAATCTGAAAGAGCATACATTTTTAATGACAGAATAAACTTTATTTGATCAAAATCGGTTCAGAAATGGCTAAAAAATCCATAAACATAACCATTTGTAATAATTGTGGGGCCCCACATGTATTCGACAATTTTGAACCAGCCGTTAAAATAATTTTTAAATGCTTCCTCTTTTCAAAAATGTACAAAAGAGGTTTTTAAATAGTTGTTGATTATCTCTCTATTTAATCACCTTTTCAACAAAACATCACATGTACAATATTTTGTTTAAAATGGTTGAAACCAATGAGTTTATAGAGAGCGCCCTCTTTTTAACGGCTCTTTAAAAAAAAATGATAACAGGCTTTTAACTTAGTCATTTTTAATTTTGTATTCATTTCGAGCATGGTGGAGTTATAACTTTTTGTTTGTAATGTAATGGTGTAGGTTTTGGTTACTAACATTCAGTTTGACCACAACTGTACTCTCGTTACCAGAACTCCCTTTAAAGGACTCAATCTTCTGCAGCAGAGCAAACAAATCTGGTGTCATCTCTGATATTGAAATTAATATAAATTTCTAGTCTAGACTATATGGTAAATTAAATGAATAAAAAAGGAAAGCTGGATTTAATGGGAACTGAACCTGAGACCACCCGTCTGTCCTAAGACTAATAATCTTTATAAGATCTAGTAACTTTGTTGATATGTGCAAAAAGTGATGAGTGGTTGATACAATGTATATTGTTGTTATCTCATATGTCCACAGGGTATTGTGTGAAAATTTCAAGTCAAATGGACAGTTATATGGCCGAGTAATGAGCAAAAATGGAAAGTGATATACACAAACTCATTGCACTCACTTTGTACACGATTTTCGCGATCCATTGGATTATTTAACATCTAAAAACTTAAATCGTAAATATCTTTTTAACGAAAGGGAAATTTGAAAAAACCGAAACCTGTCCCATGATTTTATTGTTAATACGAATATAAGAAGGTATGAGGGCACCGCTAGAATTCCAATTGTATTTTGAGGATTTGGACAATGTTACTAAGTCCCTTTAATAAAACAATTTGAATCAGGGGAAAAAATATCTAGGTTCAAATTTTAAAATATCTTACAAAAAACAATTGAATAATTTTGTGAGGGTGCGAGATAGCTGCAAAAAACAACAGCAACAACCAAAAACCAGGCAGACAAAACGTGAACAGAGCGTGATAATTAAACAGTTTTTGTTTTTTCAGTAACAAAGGAAGATAAATGCACTAGGTTTCATGAGGTACAGAGGTGAATCTGGTGATTAATAATCATTAAAACAAAAACTTCCAATAAAAGCTATCAAACAGGGCCTATTTCTATTTTATTTCCATCAAAAACTAAACAAACAAATCTGAACTCGTCCTTCAAATAGTAAAAGCCACCTGAGTAATAGACCCAACCTTGACATTTTTTGTTTGTATCATCACAGACTAAATCCATTACCCTGATTAAAGTGATCCACTAACATGAAGGTGCACCTGTAAAGTGTCAGATATTGCCCAAAATGACATTTGAGACTTCAATCCTGTACCAAAATCATTGTAAGATATGTCCGAATGATGTGTGAAAGTTTCATTGAAAAAGAACACTGCTTTCCTGGTTAAAAAAGCGAAATATGCGTCAGCTTTTACAACGGACGTTTATGAGGTTTATGACCGTTTAACGCTTTTGAGCTGAATGATAGATATCGTCATACTAAAGGGGCATTTGAAAAAATCTAAACCCTATTTTATTATTCTCTTACCATAAGCTAAACAACACGGTAGAAGAGAAACGAGGAAGCTCCAAGTAATTTTCGTGGAGTTAGACACTTCACAGGCATCCCTTTAACGAAGGTTTTCCGAAAGTGATATTTGAGACTTCAATCATTTACTAATATCATTGTAAGGTTCTTCTGAATGATGTGTGACTTTCATAGAAAAAGAACACTGTTTACCTAGTGAAAAAAGTGAACATTGCTGTCAGATTTTATCAATGGAAAAGCATTCTGGAACGCTTTTCAATCCAATCATAAATATTTTCATAATCTTGAGGAGACATTTGAAAAATCAAAACCCATTTAATTCTTCTGTCTATACCATAATCAAGCCAAACAACAAGGTACAAGAGAAAGGTGGAAGCTCCAAGTGATTTTTGGTTGAATTTGACAAGTTAATGGATCACTTTTAAATCAAACCTTGATACACACTTAAAAGGGATAGTTGAGTTTTGGTAGAGAGGGCGCTAGACTACTTATTTTTTTTGTGAGGTAATGAAAAACTGAGTGTAAAATTTGAAAGAGCATAATATTTAAATAATAAAATCATCTTTGTTTGATCAAAATCGGTTCAGAGATGGCTGAAATATCCATAAATATAACAATTTGTAATAAACCTGGGGCCCCAGGTTTATTAGAGAATTTTGAACCAACCGTTAAAAATTAAAACTAGAAGGCCGACAAAGTCAGCATACCCACGCCTCCCATTAGCCCTGTTCTACCCCTTCGTCGGCCTCAACCCTGTTTTGCTTACCGCAGGCTAACCAGCGCGTTTTAGGCACGATTTGGTGAAAATGCCTAGGCCAGGGTGTAGGCCGCTTGCTTGCGGCGCGGCAGCCCCATGGCGAGGCAGTGTACAAAATTATTGACAATAAAAACACCTGAATCATCCAAAAATGTAAGTTTCCAAAGTGCACCCTACTTCCGATTGCTCGAAAATTTGAGATTTCAACAAAGTTCACTGCGAAAATGCGGCAAAAAATGACTTACGGAGGTTGAAATTGGTCGAGTTTCTCGATTCAAAACACGAACCGGATCTATAATCATCGCAAGCATCTCTTGTGTATACTTCACATGCATATTACGTGGTTCAATCAGCTGTTTGACCGCATTACATTTGGAAAAATAGTATATCCCTCCACCCTTGCAATAGCGAAGTTGCATTGCCCACAGCCAAACATCGCGCAAACTACGTGTACAAAAATATGGCCCATGCGCGCACGCCATGTAACGCCGAATGACGATGCCTAATTAAATACATACTCAAACTTCAAGGTTCCACAGAATTTGCAGGGGTCAACCAATCATCACCAAAATCTAATCGATTCTTCCATGTCACTATCCAAACATTCCCTGAAAATTTGGTGCAAATCCGTTCACCCGTTCTCTAGTTATCTTGTACACAAACAAACAAAAAAAAAAACAAAAAAAAAAAAAAACAGACAAACAAACAAACATACGGAACCCTTTACATAACCCCCTGCCGATTTCATCGGCGTGGGTAAAAACTCTTCCTCTTTTCAAAAAGTTACAAAATAGGTATTTAAATAGTTGTTGGTTATTTCTCTATCTAATCACTATTTCAACAAAGCATAACATGCACAATATTTCATTCAAAATGGTTGAAACCGATGAGTGTTTAGAGAGCGCCCTCTTACATTTTAACAGCTCTTTTTGAATGATAACATGATCTTTACTATGTCATTTGTAATTTTGTGTTCCTTTCTAGTTATAACTATTAGTTTGTAATGTAATGATGCAGGTTTTGGTTACTAAAATTCAGATTCACCAAAACTGTACTCTCCTTACCAGAACTCAACTATCCCTTTAAAGGGATCTATTAACATGTCAAAATCAACAAAATTTACTTAGAGATCAAGCGGTCCTAACATACCTCATTATATTTGTATTACCAATAGAAGCATGGACCCTGGGCCTGTTTTGGTTTTCCCAAATTCTCTTTTTGGTTATTTATAAATATATATATGATTGAGTGGTCAGATGTGAAATTCTCTAGTGGAGAACTTTAAACGTGTACAAAGTCAGTGCAAAGAGTAAGCGATTATCACTTTGCATTTTCGCTCAATACTCAGTCATACTATGATATTCATTTTCTATGGAATTTTCACACATCACTCAATAAACATATATATTTTTAGATCACAGAAATACACATTTTATCAACCCTTTGTCAGTTTTTGCACACATCAACAAAGTTATTAGAGGGACTTAGTAACATTGTCCAAATCCTCAAAATCCAATTGGAATTCTAGCGGTTCCCTCATACCTTGTTTTATTCATATAACAATAAAAGCATTGGAAAGGTTTTGGTTTTCCAAATTTCCATTTCATTCAAAAGATATTTACGATTGAAGTAATTCGGATATGAAATTATCTACGGGACCTTTTCAGCCGTGTACAAAGTAAGTGCAATGAGTAAGTGAATATCACTTTCGCACATTTCTCGCCCAAATAACATCCAATAAACTTGAAATGTTCACACATTACTTTCTGGACATATCAGATCACACCAATACGTAGCAAAAATCAGTTTTTGCACATATCAACAAAGTTATTAGATCCCTTTAACAAATCTGTTGATGAAACATTGTTTCCCTCTGACATAGTCCAAAGCTTGGAACGATTCAATACCAAGAAGAACAACAGCATTATCTGCAGACAATCGCTAATTAGTGTCATGGCATTGACCCCAAGATTTCTATCATAATGTTGTACAAAATGTTATAATACTTCAAGTATCAGAATCAGGAAGTTTACTTTGGACTTGTTATCAAACAAACGGAATGGACACTTTTGAATGACAAATAGTGTCAAACCTGTTGTATCCGTCACCCGACTATCGTAGCCAACCCTGCTTTTAGTGGCCACCATAAAAATGTAATGATCGCCTGCATAGAACAACAATAATCTGGAACCTGTCTATAGTGGTCATCGAAAGTGATCCCTGAAGAAAAAACAAATTATTATGCAACCTGTCTATAGCAGCCAACCTGGCTACAGTGACCACCATAAGTGATCCCTGCATAGAACAATAAATGCTATTTTTCAGGCCACTGACTAAAAGTGCCTACCAGGTAGGTATTTGACTTGCCCGATACGGTCATCTATTCTATTTGATAAAAGTAAGTATAAAACATGTTCACACTGTTGAATGCAAGCTGGTCTTTTAATACGTTGGTTTGCGGTGCACCGTGTAAGAAGGGAGGATTGAAGAGTCCTGAGAAGGACTGTTCGTGTTCTTTCTAGGATAGTCCTAAAGAGGACTGTAATTTGTATGCCCTTCTACACTACTGAGTACTGAACTATCATTTTTCTCCCAAACAATGTTTTTTTTTTCAGCAATAAGGTATCAAAACATGCTGGGAATAACCACCAAATTTGCCATATGTTTGGATTTAATGTCCATTGTTTAAACAAAACAGATTACTCATTCTAGAAACAAACTAAAAAACAGTCAAACCTGTGTATAGTGACCACCCATGGGAAGCAAAAGAAGTGGTCACTGCAGGCAGATGACCTCTATAGACAGGTTCTATTACATTGTTTTTCTCCGCTAGGGATCACTTTTGGTGGCCACTATAGGCAGGCTGGCTGTTATAAACAGGTGGCTGCTATTAAAGACAAGTTTGACTGTACACAAAAACAGGAGGTGTGGTCAATGTTTTTGTTCTATCTCTCTCCTTGAGCTTAAAATGTAATCGGTTCATTGTGAGAGATAAATTTGTTTGGACAACATATGGTCCTTACTTGGTTTAAAGGAACTTTTAGGTACTAGTTAGTCTGAAATTTCCTGATTCATATTGTTCCTTGCCATCCAAACATGGACATTTTAAAGATCTTGTGAAATATTTACAAAAAACATTTTTTCGAAGCTTGAATAAAACATTTTTAAATCAGACTTTCAACATTGTTTATTTCACACTGACCTGTCTGATCATCTGTGTAAGTACATGGATAACTTGAACAGAAGTTGACATAACAAATAAAAACAAATTTTGGGGCTGCATTTCAAGCTCTCCTGCATTAAAATAACACTCTGAAATTTGTTTGGCATTGAACTCTAGATCATACACATTTACAGGGGTTCCTTTTTAGCATCATGGGAGCTGAATTGACTTTAAGTTCAACTCCCATAATTATTGTTTTCACTGATGCTCAATGACAATGGGTTTGAGGCCATTTCTGTTTGCATTAACTTATATCATACTGTGTCCTATTACCGGATACCGATAGTTTGACAGCACAAAACAAACATTAGATGCATAAAATCAAAGTGGAAATTATACGAGCAGCTGCATAAACTCATAAAGAACACATTTGATGTAAAATATCTTCAAGAATTTACTAATTTTTCTCCAAATCAACTTTCTTGTAAACCCTTCCAAAAAAGAAGCCCCTTCCCGACGCAAAATTTTGTGTTGTATTTACCGAACGTGAATGTTTTGCATGGGAATATCATTGCTAGCGCGCTGCCACAGGTGCGTGGCAAAATGCGCGTAAAACGCCTCAGGATGCTTATGTTCTTCGGGAAATGATGGAAATTTGATGCTGAACATCCATTTATTATCCTCCGTTTATTATCCTCCGACTGTCAAATTCAACTTTCAAAATTCGAACATTTTTCCTATGTGAATTTGCATGTCTGGTAATACAACACCTTGCTATACTACAAGTGCTCCATATCAGCTTTAAAATTGTGGAAACAAAAAAGTTCTTTAATACACCCATGATAGGGGGGAGTGAGTCATATGAATCATGTGACTACGCAAAACAAATCATGTCACCTGACTTTCTGCGGAGGCCAAAATCAATGATAATCATAATGTGACATTGTTTTACTTGCGCGACAACAGCATTATCTCAAGGAAAGTCTTCTGATTAATACAAGTGATTGTTCTGATCCTATCAGAGGGAAAAATTACACAGGGCATACCCACTTATTACACTCTAACCTTTCTCTAAATCACTCCCGACCCCCCCTACAAAAACTTGACCCCTCAACAACACACTCCCCCCATCCAAATCCACTCTAACACCTTTCAACCCCCCCACAAATACAATCACAAAATCCCTTACTCCCAATAACCCCCAAACCCATACCCAAACTAAACAACCATCATACTTTTAACCCTACTAATCTTTCCCCACCCCTGAACCTTCCCTACATCATCCCAATACCCCACCATATCCCCCAAACAGACCAACCCCCAACCCCCCACAATCCTATCATTAACTCAACTCTACACTCTTTATAAACCCCCCTCAAACCCTCCCCCAACCCACCCCCACCATAAATCCAACCCCCCCAACATCCCTCAATAACAAATTCCCCACACTAACCACCAAACCCCCCATCACACACCCCACTAACCCACAACACACCCACACCCAAACAACAATCCCAAAAACAAAACCACCTCCCCACCACACCCCCCCCAAACCACCACCAACCCCTCACCCCAATAACACCCCCCCACCCCCCCCCCCCCCCCCCCCCCAACCTACCACAAACTCCAAATAACAACCCCAACCATCCAATCCACACCAACCAACCCACCAACCAACCCCCACCACCCCAAATAAACACACCCACAAACCACTCCCCTACAAAACCCAAAACCCCCCCCCAAACAACCCACCACCAAACCCCACCACACCACCCCCCCAAACACCACCACCACAACCACCCCCCCCACCCCCCCTACCCACCCACACACACAACACCCACCCCCCCCAACAACAACCAAATACCCTCCCCCCCCCCCCTACACCCACCCACACCAACCCCCCCCCACACAAACCCCCCCAAACTAAACAACAAACAACACATCTAACACACTACACAACACCCAAACCAATCCCCCCCCAACAAAAATAACCAATCCCAACCAATACACAAAAACCCAACCCACACCAACCACACACCCCCCACCCCCAAACTAACACCCCCCAACATCCC